>JAHZMZ010001141.1:0-15138 GCA_027743805.1 Lepidocyrtoides sp. E14 | reverse complement strand
AGGAATTAGATGTATACAACCGTCATAGAAAGGACAAAGTAAGGACACAACCGCAGAGAACTAAATGGGAGTACAGTTACAGTTTGGAAACCTATTGTTATAGTGCAGGACAAAGAACAATCGCACCGAAACATGCGATACAAGAAGAAGAAACAAAGTATTTCCAGAAATGCAGGATTGCACCACATTAGGACAAAGGGAGACGGAAACGAGGAAAGTTGTTTGATGTTCCATAATAGAAAAGGATATAAAAAGATACACCAGAAAAGGAATGAAGACGGCAAAGGAATTCGCATTTGCAACAACAAGTTCATCGTTCTTTTTCTGCTGTTGCTGCCTTTTTTTTAGATAGGTATTCATGCACAAATACATATATACTCAGCAAGTGTAAACAGTTTCTTTGTACATAATATACGCTTTATCAAGATGGAGGACAAAGAGAAGCAGTGTCACGCATTATAATATATAGTATCTATACAAAAACATGCTTATGGCTGCACTTGTAGATAACTTTTAACTAACTGCAAAGTGACATGAAAAAGTTTAGTGAATATCTTCCCCCTGTGTTCCCTTTTTTGTCAGTCTCCTTGGTCCATCCATCTGTTCATCCGTCCGATCTGATAAAATAAACTCACTGACATCGAATTCACTACTACAATGCATAGTACATATATATTTACACGTACAATATGTACATACACGTAAAGTGCTCTCCTATCTCAAATAAACTAAACCAGACTAGACCAATCGAATAAAAGTGGATCCAGTGGATGTATTAGTTATAAAAACTAGCATGGAAAGAGTTATGCTGCACTGCAGGAACGCTCTCGACAACGGGAACTTCAACCCTGTACTAGAAAAAACGCGAGATTCTGTTCCTACAAGCGCACACCTTCTGTACATATACCATACATAATGCACTTGTTTCAATAACTTCCGAGTTCCATCAAACTTTCTCACAACTCTCTGGCGAAACTTGAAACTCTGTTTTGTGAGTGAGTCAGTTTGGGGCAGATCAATTTCCCCCACTTTATTTGTACACGTAAGATTTCCAAGCACACGAGCACGAGCAACCCATTAGATTGGTCATCAAATCATTAATGCATCCGTTTTATCTTATTGCCTCTGTGCATCAAATGGTCTGTCGTATTTTTATGTAAACATACCTTTTGTAGATACAATGATACAAACCTTACATATAGATAGACTAAAAATACCATTCGGCTGTCACTCCCAAAATTCAAACAACCAAATCAAGTATTATTATTACTTCCCTTTTTCGTTCTTTTTATTATTATTATTATGATGATGATGATAATGATAATACTTAAGTCTATTTATAGTATTTTCACTGGATAAGGCAACGTATTTACTATTAGATGGGCATGATTTAGGATTGGGAAACAACCATATATATTTACTAGGAAAGTGGGATTAATGGATGGTAAATAATTAATACACACCTGTATCACTGACACACACCTCCTATAGTTTATTTCACCTCAACAAGAATATAAATACTACTCGTGCAAGTCGTGCAGCAAAAACTGGCTACTGGAGAATGATGCATTGGAGTTGTTTCTGGAAATGTAATACATAATATGCTGTTATTCAATACCACAGCCATATTAGGGCAAAAGCTCCACAATACAAAAGGTTACATAACACTCGCAGTCGCAATAAAATGTTTTTACGTGTTACGTTTTACCTGCACATTCAGTTGTGTTGTAAATGATAATTCAGTAAGGAATGTTGCACATGAAAATGCTTCCCACCCACCTTGCTCAGTAGATGCCACATCCTTTAAACCCCTCCAGGAAATCAAGAGCACACTCTACCAACTAATTATATTACTTGCTTGCTTGCTCTTTCCATAATAATAATCACAACAACAAGAATCAAGCTAAAAAGGCAGTAAATGGTGAATGGAAGCCTCGTTACTTTCCAGAATTCGAGTAGGAATCTAGTCGAATTCGAATCTTCTCGTGCACTCCAGGCACAATAACTCATCGTCACTTTCAATTCCACATGATTTTCCAGTACACTGTGCAGATGTGTGTAGGCTCACGTACCCGTACCAAACAGATATAGATACATAATATGTATATTTATTTACGTGAAGGGTGGCAGTAGTGGTCGCAAGTCACAACTACATTCCTGGAATTATTACTTCCCCCAAAAAAATACACTCCTCCTATTAACTTCCACCTAAAACTCATCAACTTATACAATCGAAATGATCAGAAGAGTACTGATGGTAGCATCAACCACTCTAGACAAGCAGACAGACACACAACTAGAGCTTGTTGGTTTCTGCCGTCAGAAAGATAATGAATGTGGGTAGGAAGCGGTTGAGGAAAGGACAATAACGATGCAATGGTTTGTGACATGAACATGACGATTCAATCTGTTCAGGGTAATTTGACAGACAACATCGGTGAGCTGTCATAAAGGCAGGCAGGGAAAAAGCATTCTGCCTACAAAAAGCTACATAATATAATATCTTTCTTTTTGTATGGCCATTTCCCGCAAAGGGGAAAATATAATAATGTTGATAAACCTTGCTTAATCCAATCAAAGCGAATACGCTGTCGTTGCAAAGTAAAGTATACCCGGAATGAATGTCTGCACAGACACACTCATTCATATTATTTGCCTTGGAGTGTTTCTACAGAAAATCACCAAGCTCATTACGTCTTCATAAATGAAAAACTATATATCTTTCATTGGTCATTAGTGCATATTTTTCCAATAATATTCTCATGTAACATAAGAACAAAACTACTGTGACCATGCATAAAACTACTATCTCGTTACAGAATTCACGTTATATTACATGAACAATGACCATCATCTTTAATTGCATGCATGGGAGTTCATCTAAAAAAAAACTATAACGCAAAAAAGTTTGTTCGCTCGTGTAATACTTGATGCATCTTAATCTTGACCATACACTATATTAATACTATGCACATGCCCATATACTCACACTTTTTTTTCTTGAGAACAACTTATTATGATCATCGGACCAGAAATGTTGTTTTTTTCTTTGTTTTTTGGCATGTCAAACAAGCTGAAGAAGCTAAAAAAGATAACATTCAAATAACTACTACGCATACCTATACGAGTTTTTATATTAGTGTGATACGTATTCAACATAACATACGAGGACAACAAACAAACAAAAGCAATAATGTTCTCTGCAACTAGCACCCAGCGCATTTTAATGCTACTATACTGCTGCTACAGAACATTTTCAACCAATTTTCCGAGCCCTTACAACGCGCAATCCTTGTAGTGGAAAAAATCCTATTATCCGTTTTATTTTTTCTATTATTCTTTCTAAAAAAAAGTCGTGTAATAATAAGGACATGTGATAATAGTGTTCTTGTGTTGTACGTTCACATATTCTTTGCTCTTCTTTGTGGAGCTAGAATTACATGAACTCTAACAGACTTTCGACATTTCTGTCAAGCAGTAAAACTAGCTTTTTACTATTGTTACATGGCCTACTACTGCTCAGCTCATTTGGTGGAATCCTTGAAAAATGACATTAGAACGGTAAAACTGTTTCACCCTTCCATTCAAAGACAATTTATAGGCACATAAAAAGGGTACACTGTAGAGCACAAACTAGAGCACAGCACAGTCTATTTACATAATAAGTAATATGAGTAATTGTCATCATGCAACGTTCGCTATACCACAGTCATTCTTTTGCAAATTCCGCAGATATTACTTTGACATGTTAAGAAAGTCTAGATCTATTTAAAAAATGAGGAAGAAAGTTTCTACCGTGTCAGTTGTGAAATGCGTGTGAGATTTGCTACGATGAGGATTATTCAAGGGGATTTTTGCACAAGTTCTTCCGCGGTTTTTTAAAGTAAAACCGTCCCTGAAACTTTTAATCTATTCGGATTTTTCTGTCATCGTGAATCTGCTGGTGGGATAAAACAGCCCGCGTTTGAGGTTTTAGTTTTGAGTCCGGCCTTTAAAAATTTCATCCGCGTTTATAGATGACTATAGTTTGCATTTTGTTAAAATCTTTTTTCATGACAACTTTGGAATTTCCTCCATCACTTGATTTGACTCGAAAATAATAAAAAACAAATTGTACATTCTTATTTGAAGCATGTTTAGAAGTTGTAAAAATTTTCATGTAAAGCGAGTATCAAACTAAACTTGTTTTGATTTTTTATTTAGAAGTCGTTCAGAAACAGTTTTAATGCATACTTTTACTGCAATTTGATTGAAGTACCTTTTGTAGAGAAGATGAGATTAGCAGCAGTCATTTCTTTCTACAAAGCACATCTCTGTATCTGTTTATCCATAGCCGATATTAGCATTAGCATAAAAAGTTGATATGCAATATAAATAGAATGATGAGATGGGATGATATGATATAATATTATTATATTATCTAGTAGTAGTAGTGGCAATTCTTTGCAGTCATATCATGTTGAAGGTTATGAATAAAAAATTATTCCTTTTTTGCAATGCCACTAAAACAGATAAAAACCAAAAACCGCTTCGTCTTCTTCAGCTTCTCTTGTTAAATCTGTCTTCTTTGTTGTAGTGTCAACACACAAAAAAAATGCATCTTTTCCCAAAGCCACAGCATGTGTGCACGTTGCGTTGCGTATCTTATGTAAAATTTAAGTGAGCATTTTTCTTGTTTTGTATTATATTATAATATTATGTACATCTATCCATCCAAAAAACCACTCAATGCCAACTGCAGCCAGAGCAAGTTATTTTCATCTTCATAAAAAACCTTCAAAATATTTGGCTCACAGTTATAACATGTACTTAAACCGCTGACATAAATATTGCATAGATGTTTGCCTACGCTTACTATTACAACCACACAGTTGTATGCGTGTAGCTAGAAGAAAATCGGTAGTAATAGTGGCAATTGCCATGTAGGTATATAGATATTTGAAGTAGCGGTAGCATGTTTTTCCTCCAAAGAATTATAGATGATAGCCAAAGATGAAAGAAGAAGCTGCACTCTCTTGTCTTGTCAAGACTCTGAAAAAAGTAGTAATGCCTCCCAGTAAATCTGTAAATGCCAACTTGCCATTTCTTAAGTGATGAGATGAGGGTGATGATGATGATGACGATCATGATGAGCCACTCAACAGCAGCGACTATATAGCAAGACACCACACCATCAACCAACACCAACCACCACCTTCGCAAATGTAAATGTACACATATTGTGCAATGATACATTCCTTGAGAATGTTGCTCACATTTACGCATTCTTTGAATTATAGATGACAACGCAGCCGTGAATTACTCATTCGATTATGTATACTACATTATAATAATGCATGTAGTCGGTGTGTACTTAGGTACGTATAGAAGACAGACGTAGTTTAGCTTAATTTTCTATGTACATGTGTACGCAATAAGTTGCTTTTTTCTCTTTTTCCCATTTTCCACTCGTTCTTTGCTTCTTGACTTGTGCAAAAAGATACAACATGATGATAAGTCAGGAATGGAAGTGTGATCATTCTACCGATTCTAACTAAATTACACGCTTGTAAAATGCTTGTAGTTTCTTACTCCTTTCGTCCTTTTTTGAATACACCTACATGCAAAAACGTGAAAATTATAGCAAAAGAAAAATTGGAATGTCAATGAAAAAAAATATGAATATCCTGTTTAAGCATTTCCAATGATTCATCGTAATTTACACTTATTCAAAAGCTTAATCGAAGCAATGCAAGGTAACATGCTCCAAGTGGAATTAAATGCGATTCAAAAAACATGAAATTTAAATACAACGGAGTGACTTTAGTGAAACTGTTGATGATGATTTAAGACATGGTGGTTCTCAAGAAGTGCAGCTTAACGTTAAAGCTTTGTACTTATTTTGTCCAACACTTAATTCAGACTTACTGGTGATGTATTGGGAATCCGTTTTATGTCCCATAAAATGCCTTCCAAGACTACTCCCACCTGCACCAGTGCCAAAAAATTTGCTACCACAATTGCCAATCAAATTAAACTTGCACACAGACACCACTGAACTTAAACTTGATTTTCTATACACAAAATAAAACTTTTTGGAACCATTCAGTAGCATATAAAATCAGTGCACATTTTCTCAGACAGTTGAACACGCAACGGAAATTTGAACTCTCAATGGAATTCTAGACACTAGGCTCACTACTACATGGCAGAAAGGAATATTGTAGCATGCATGCATAAGGTAATACCTATGCAAAAAGGAAAAAAAGTAGAGATGTTGGAAACAGCAATAAACCACTTTGTAATCTGCTGAAGCAACAATTGCGAATGATTTGAGAAAAGGCACAAATTGCTAAAATATCCTTATTACTTCTCAAATAATATGTCTATGCACTTTGACAACTCTAGCAATACTGACAATGGTTTACCCGTGACAGCGGCACATAATCGTCATGTCACTATAATATTGCATTATCTCACATTCACATGTTATCTAACCCTGTTCCGTAGTAGGTAGCATAGTAAAAAAAGTATCAACCTCCAGCTGGCAACAATACAATAAACATATATATATACAGCTACTTTTTTTCTTGTTGCAATCGTTTTCAAAGAATGACATGAGACCTGTGTTCTCTGCTGTTACGTATATTTTATTACGCATTCAGTTGTAAAAGAATGAGTCTGAGAGATCAATGCAATAATGTAACAGAATAGTAACATTCACTGTCTACCAGTATTTCGTTTCGTTTAAAAGAGATTCAGTCAATTCAAGAAGACAAGTCAACTTTTCTCACTACCGCATTGCACTGTCACTTGTTCATAATACTATCAACGTCGTGGCTTGTTTCAAACTGAAGGCTATAGCCTTAAATATTACAATCACCACACAGTGTATGCACAAGTACATACAGCCAGCAAAAAAAATATTATTTTCTCAACTTTAACGCATCTCGTGTTAAGACGAAATAATATCCATACCAAGCCTATTTGCTCTTTCTTGAGGAATGAATGTTTGAAAGTGAACGTAACGTATCAAGGCATACTACTACAAAATAAAAAAAAACATGCATGTATAAAGATGCATAATATATAGGTACACATGAAACTATAATGTAATGTGCTGCCGTTTTTTACAACCAACTTTTGAAAACTTGCCTTCATTCATTTTTTCATTACCNATGTAATGTGCTGCCGTTTTTTACAACCAACTTTTGAAAACTTGCCTTCATTCATTTTTTCATTACCCACAGTCAAAACACAAACATATAAGCTTAATACGTACATACATACATCCAAAAACAGCCGAGATTTCAATGAGTTTACCATGTCTTCTTGAAAGCTAAAGAGAAGAGAATTAAGGATAATACGAGAAGACTGCTACAGGGCTATGTACCCAGAACTTATATCTGCGTTGTTAAACATGAATTTTTCTTTAAAAATCTAAATATATATATGTAGAAGTACATAAATATTGCTTCCTCTGTGTTGACTACTACTACGTGACTCATATCATGTTATATATATATCTTCATAATATATGTATGCCTTAATCCTCTTCAAAATCATAGCACGATGCAGTTTTTGTAAACTCAACAGAAAAATTGCATTTTTTTCTTTAAAAACGACAAGTCAACACTACAGAAAACATAACATGTGAGCAAGCAAGTTGAATAGAACAGCAAGCTTATTTATGTCTGATACGGACGAATCTGAAATTGCTATTATGCTTGTTTTGTGCTGTTACGGAATATAATCGTGTGATGATTACAATGATGATTATGACTGGCCTGGCCTGTTGGCTGTCTTGTCTTTACGATAATATTCCTTAATTCACTCAGCGCCACTCTGTAATCTGTTCTAACTGACGAGAGTGCGCAGTAATAACCACTATTTTATTGCAATTTTCTGTATTCAGCGTGATGAATTAGTCAGCTAAACATGACTTAAGTACGTGCTTATTAGTCTCTTTTTTGGCTAAAACACTTTCTTTCTCTATAAAAATTTGCTAAAAATGTTTTTTTAATACCAAACTTTAAATCATTCTAAAATCTTTAAAAACTGTTGGTTGTGTTGTGTGTATCATTATTATGTTCCACTCGAAACACGAAATTGCTGAATGTGATATAACAAGGAGATCACGCTCGAGTATGAGCGCAGTAGTATGAGCGCAGCCTTTAATAATGATGGATTGAAACGTGGAGAACATATTAAAAATGTGGTAGAGAAAAAGGTAATGCCAACATTATTTTACAGAGAAAAATGGAATTATTTTTCAAGAAACTCAAGCATGTGTCTATTTTGTCTAACAAAATTTAAAATGTACAAACTGAGTACGATTAGAATTTCAATAAGCTGTTTATCAGCTTCACCGCACGATAATTTCATTAAAAAATCCTTATTTAGTTTTAAGCATGTTTTAAAAATACACGGTGAGCGATGTTTGCTACTAAACCCAACTCAGGTATCAAGAAACAGTTTTCCAAATTTTTTTTCATCTTTTCGCATAACAGGCATTAAAAAACGTGTACACATATTTATATGACACGCTCGCTACTACACACAATTTTAACTATTTACCACGTCAAGCATTCATCATGCGGTTCTTCATCGTTTGTAAATGGCAACCCCGTTGCGCATTACATGGCGTTCGTTATCTACATCTCCTTGAGAGTATTTTTGAGGACTACCAACCACTGTTCACAATGGAAAATAAAACATGTATACAATAGACAATTTAGATGATACGCCATCATCATCATCATAAGGACTTGAGCTAGCAAATTGGACATGAAATTATCATCATCGTCACAACAGACAGCGAAAAAATAGTGTGGCTGTGTAAATGTGTGGCGTTCTCATCAACTTCAACAAGAAAATAGCAGAAACCATTACGTGCCCCTTTCTTTTTAATATTGTTATTACTCCATAATATATATATTATAGTAGCACAAGGAACAACAATAGCTCTATCGCCTAAAGTCTCCGCATTCCCATTCATTTTCTGTCAAAATAAGGAATACACTACTTGTCTAGACATAATTTTTTAGACTTTCTCCCAAATTTTGGCTGCTAAAAAATTCATAGTTTCGTTTTCCACCAGAGGAGAAAAAAAATATTGTATGTTGACTCCCCAAGGTTTTTTATCTGTATTTAGGGGTGCATTGTACTGTCATGTATTTACAGCAGCAACGCAAACATAAAATATATAATCTTGCAAGCAGCAACAAAGTAGAAGACTTATACAACGACTAAATTATCGTTGTGTACATCATGCATTCTTGCAACATCTTTGGCTCTCGGTCTCATCTCCTTTGTGAATATGATGACACCAAAAACCACCCTTGGAACAGGGAAGCAAGAAAGCGGACGCACCGGTAAACGTGGTGGCAAAGCTCCTGAAGCCATAACACAACATACGGTTGTTTGTAGTGAAAGCTGGAAAAGGTACAATAAAGGTGTGCACGTGCATGTACATAGTGCGAGTGGGTGGTAGTGGGCTACGTGTCGTGTAACATGTATTGCACCACACACACTCACATATCTTACTGGCATATAATAGTTGCATGCACTCCTGAGGGTGCCATAAAATACCCGGGTTCAGGAATTTTTGTATCCTTCAAGTTTTAACAAACACATTCATAACATTCATTCCTTCTTTGCAGACCGACAGCGGTAATAATAATAAGAAGACTGCATGCGATGGTTTCTTATTCTTACTTACACTGTATGAGCATGTTTCGAAAAGTAAATGTAACCACACATTTTTTTTGTAAAAGTTACTTTTCTTATATTTTCCCTGTTTCTTACTGTTACTTATCTTTATTTTTACCTTTTGTACACAAACAAGATGCACTTGCAAGACAGTACATGGTAAAACAGAAAAGTGAAAAAAACTCAGCCAACTGATCCAACTGAATATCCATTAAGAATTAAAAACATCCCACATAAATATCTTCTTCCGCTCCGTTTTTGGTCACAAGGGAATACATTTAAAAAATGTTAGCTAGAAAAGACCACCGTGTGGACTATATGTAGCTCTTCTTCTTCTTCTTCTTACCGTGCGATGCAAGCTACTGAGTGAGATGTTCAAAACACCATATTATATTACCACTTTTACTGAATATACATGTGGTTATTTGCTTGTGTTCTAAAAAAGCAAACAAAAAGTAAGTGGCAGTGGAGGAACAGAAGATATAACCCTCTAAGCTACAAACTGCATTTCACAGTCTTGGTGGATACCCTAATACCCTCCAAAGTACCATATTCAGTACCCCACCGCTGGTCCCAACAACATAAACATTCCCGAATGTGTCTGTAGTCTGTATGTATCAACTTTCTTTCATTTTCCTGTTCCATAATATAGATATGTACTCAAACCACACACCATCATCATCATTTTATTTCATTCAACCGTCATTTGATATCTTGCTCATCTAATAAGCATATTGCACAAGAGTGGCAGAATCCACAAAATATCCCTAACCGCACATTTATTTACGTTTTATCCCTCTACAAACAGCAAACATCATGAAAATTTTTTCTTATGAAAAAATGAAAGATATAAAACAGGAATACAACCACCACCAAGAATGCATTGCACTGCTGAGCTGAGCTCTACCACTGTTACTTTTTACCCAGATTACAAAAATATAAAAACTGTAGATTCTCTCTCAAAGAAATTATTACATATGACCAAAATATGTTCGCCAGCAAAAAAAAAAGCAAAATCCACATTTAGACACCAAAGTCAACAAAAATATGTGTACCTTCAACCTCACGAGAGAACAAGAAAATGGAATAGGTTCTGTAAATAGGTTTCAAAAAAAAAATCATTTCACCATCATCTCAGAATACACACATTTTTTCTCAGGCTACCACTACTACTACAGTTTAGCTTGAGGATAAGCATGAAGATATTATGCATATATACGCGAATGTTGCGTCTTCAATAAATATAGGTATTAGTTTTGTGCAGCTATAAGCGCAATAGCACATTTTTCTTGGAAAGTCGGAACTTAAAACAGGTTTTCCAAAAGGATCTGAGAGTGAGTGGTACTACTGCTTCTGAATGCATGGATGCTTCCAGGGAGTCGAGAACCAATAACACCAGCTAACCCAAAATGGAAAGATTGCTGATGATATGATAGGCATTGCAGTTACGGATGCTTGTCGATCTTGTTGTAGCAGCATAACACAACACCAAAACCAAGTAACGAAAGAAAAAGTGATAGAAAAGGTACATAGGCACACATTCCAAAAACCAGAATCTACGGTTTTAGTTGTATCGTATAGAAAAGGAAGATAGTTCAAAAGCTTACTATTACTACGGAGCGATACATTTTATATAAACAACAAAAAGCAAAGCCACAAAAACTACCACAAAATACTGGAAAGCTCGTGTCATAATTTAAAATCATCCAAGGAGAGAGCGAGAAAGAGTACTACACACATACATTTCCCCTTTTTTTTGTTAGTTTTCCGAATATGTGTGAGCAGAGTGGAAGGCCAAAAATTTACTTTTCCATTTTCTTGGGCATGTGTTGCCCACACATACAACGTATCATTCGAAGATATTAGCGTAAATTTCAAAAAAAAAGAGATTTATAAATTGGTCGCCGTAAGCTGAAAGGAAACATTACTTCCATTACAACCTGCCAGCCACCCTAGCCCCCACCAAAACCAGAGAAAATATGTATGAAGCGATGAATACAACCAATATTGATAAAATGGATTTTTTTGCCATTAGCGTTCCAAGCAAAACACAAAAGCTACACATACTGAGCTCCATTTTACAGTTTAATCTGTAATAATGTAAGAATGTGCTTCCTACTACTACACACCAAGAAGAAGATACTCACCGAGATACGTACAATATGGTTTGTGCGTAAGTGTTGTTTACTCATTTCATGAGAAATTTATTATCAGTTGATTGGAAATTGTGTTCCTTCCTTGTTTTATATTTACAATAGCGCTCCTTCTTTCCATCTTCCTCGCACACAATAAATCCATTATTTGTGCGCACTTTAACCAGACTCGTAGCATGTTTTTGATTTTACGGCGGCGTGAGCTAGAAAGCATCACGCCAAGCAATAAGATAACACATTCTGTACATTTTATTAATGCTCATATAACTCTTGTTTGAGAACTTTTACTGTCTAATCGTGCTCGTGACATGTTTTAATAATAAAAAATTTTCATCGTTTCGTCGTCACTGCTCATTATCTAAAATAATGACTACATATACTATGTGGTACATACATACCCACAACGACGACATGTAGTATTGCACAATTTCGTATATCCGCGTCACCATATATTTTGTAAGAAGAATGAAGCATTGCCTACCCTATTTCTGTTTTTGTTTATCCTAATCTCTTCCCATCCTTTCTCTTCAATAATAATACAGCAAAGTAGTTTTCAATTACAGAGCCAATTACCAAGTGGAAAAAGAAAATTTACCGGGGGATGGGGAAATACACAGGTGCATGAAAGATTTTTGGAATGGGCGACGGAAGGAAGCTAACAACGCTCGTTCAACTTATTACTACAGTTCCTACTTTATAATGTTTTCGCTCCTGGAGTCTCTCTCCCTACATCCGGTAGGCATAGTATGTTTTCCACACAAGATGAAGTAGAAGACGATGTCGTCGTAAACTAATGGTATATTTAAAATTTACATCACATTAGACTCGTACAACCCTTTACAAATTTATCTTCCACGTTCCATGGCTTCTTCTTCTTTAACTTCATATATGCATAGTACTAGTACCTGCCGTATTCCCTTTTCTTTGCTTCCTTTTCCCCCTCACTTTCTCTCTGACTTGTCTGCTTTTAGTAAGTAGTTACTTACTATCAAGGCACACGTAACTTCTTAATAGGTGTGGGGGAGCAGACATTACAAAACAACTTGGATGCTAGAGACAGTATACAATAATAATAATGCAAAGGCTCACGGACGGAACAAGTCAAAGACACGGCATAGCCAGCGAGCGAGCAAACTAATATCATTTTGTCTTGTTTTCCTTTTTATCTTTTCATACCTAGTGAAAAAACTGTTTCTCACAGAAGAGCGGAACAGTTAGTGTATGTATAAATACATAAGAATATGTACATAGGTACATAAAAGTAGAAATGCAAGTTGAAGAAAGAAGAAGTCAATTCAATAGGAAATGCAAAAATGTACATATTTACTGTATACAAGGTGTACCACCACCAGAAAGAAACACTCGCTCACCGCTGCTAAGATCAAGACATTCAGCTATTCCCATTTTCATCCCCTCCATCTATTACAATCTAAAAAAGTAAACGCATCTCTGGGGAACACAGATCTCAGGTGTTAAACGGGGAGCAAATTACATTTTCACAATTTCTTTCAAATAGCATCCAACTTGGTTGTAAGGGTAGCTGGATAGAAGAAAGGCATCATTGCCAAATAGTATCCAGAGAAAGAAAGAATAAAATGGATGCTATTATTATCTGTAAAAAGGGGTGGAATTGCAGAGTTGGCAATGAAATGAGTTCTGTCAATGTGTAATGATCGCCTTGTCATATAATGTAAATGTTGCCAAGTCTGATTGTAATACATAAATGGTATATTTACATGTTACAGTAAACATTGTACTAAAGCAGCATGAAATGATCACCTGTCATACTCGTAACATATGTACAGAATTGATAAACACAATCGACATTATTGCAAAGAAATGGGTAGGTCGATAAGCATTGGAAGTAAGTATTTACTGCCTGTCATTAGGTACGACTGTTATAAAAACGGTAAAAAGTTTCCAGAGAGTGGAGCCAACAGAGTGACGGGCGACGTTATAGTTGTATAGGTATAATATATTATCCAAGTTCTGTTGTTTGTACAATTTCCATCAAAATGATATCCATTCATTCCGTCTCTAACCCTTTTAAAAGACAAACAAGGACAATCCAATGCGTCATGTCATACAAAAGACTCAAAATGAAATTGAGTTTTAATCATATCAACAAAGGAATATCTGTATATATACTTGCTGCTGCTGCTTGCCTACATGCATTTTCCTTCATAATTTAATTCCTTACTATTATTACTACCTACTACGCATATTATATATGCCAAGCAAGTCTTTAATTTGAAAATAGTCCCTATTTCATTAAATGCTGGCATGTTCATTATCACATTTACAATTATTTTTCATTATTGTTAATTTTCGTTGTGTTGCATCATGTGTACTCATGATGAGTTGTATCTGCACTAAAACAACTACATGGTCGTATTCTTTCATTTTTGTTTGCTGATTGAACAAGTAGGCGGGCAAAACAACACAAGGCAACGGATGCATTCGGGTTTGAACTGAACTGTGGTAGCCACATTGTAAGAATACTGTCACTGTAGATGGGTCCTCGGATGGTTATTAATATGAAAATTTAATTAACTCAAGGTTTCCGCTGACTTGGCCAAATGCCATTTTATGACCCCTAGAGAGAAATTATTATAGCTTAGCATACAAACAGCCTACTCGGAGCGTATGTGTAACGGAAGTACGTCAACGTATGTGCTTTTCTCGGCGGAAATTAAGCTTTCCCCGTGAAGGTTATATTTTTATTAAAGAAAATCAAAATACCTACAAACATACGTAGGAAGTTGATGCATTAATATAGGCACACGAAATGATACAATGTCCGTGGGCGTTCTTCGATAATCGTTTCTTTACATTTCTGTATAAAACTGCTTGAGGACTACTAAGAAATAATACATTCTACATATTGGTAACGCTCCTTGAAATACTGTTCTCACGTGATTGCGCATTGGCAAAAACTTTAATCTTTTCGTGAAATTCAAGCAAAGTCAATGAAGTTCAAATAGGCACATTGGATCAAAACACGAGATAATCCTAATAGCTTATCGTGATGTGGATTGTACATGTAAAGTAATTCCCAGCCTTTCGAATACATAATATACTCATTACATATACACATTAAAACAACATTCTCACATAATCCAATTAAATGAAGCTAGTCTGAACAAGATGTGGATGGATTGAATAGTGCTACCATCATAAAACTTTTCTACTAATGGTAAATACACAAAGAAGAAACAATTTGCGTAGGTAAAACTGTAATCGCAAAATGTTAGTTAATGGTGCATTCCACTGGTGTCAATAATCTCACATTCAA
>JAHZMZ010001140.1:0-13479 GCA_027743805.1 Lepidocyrtoides sp. E14 | reverse complement strand
CATTTGAAAAAAAACACACACACACACACAAAAATACTTGACTTCATTGACACAGGTTCATAGAGAAAAGTGGTAATAAAAATGATTGAAGACTCAATTGAATTGAAAGGCAAACACTCACATTATCATGCTTGCATACATTGTATCCAGAGAGTTGCACCAGAGACCAGGCCAGACCATCATCATCGTCATACATTCCTTTTTTATATTTTTTTATTTTATGCATCACGACGATAAAAACTAGTCATCATTGCGCATCATCACACCGTCATGCTATGAATATCATTTACCATTCACCACACCAAGCTAAACCACAAATGAATCCATTCTCATTATAAAAATTATTCTCTCTCTTTTTCCTCCATTCAATTCAATTAATCCGCAGCTACTTTCTTCATCGATCATGGTGGCCTAGCCTGCTACCTACCCATGAAAATTTTCTTTATTATTTTTTTCACTATCTGAATTTTTTTTATCTTAAAACTGAATGCGATCTCTGTGTTCTGTGCATATTTGCAAGTGGCAACAAAATTTCTTTTTTATATTTTAAACCGTCAGCAAAAATTCAATAGCCTGTCAATATTTTTACATGCCGTGCCCTTTTGTCTTTTTTTTTGTATGTGTCGAGTGTCGACGTCGCCGTTGTCGGTGGAACAAGTAACACGAACAGAGAGAGAGAGAGAGAGACTGCACAAAAGCATTTAAATATTTAATGACTTGTATACATTCCTTTTAATGCAAAAAAACACGAAGCATTACTTGTTCAAATGATTAAACAAGACTTAAAATCGTCATCAGTAATGTTTTTCAAAGCATTTACACAGAAAAGGCTTGTTTTCTCTGTTTTGACTTCAGTATGTGAATGCATTTACACAGAAAAGGCTTGTTTTCTCTGTTTTGACTTCAGTACGTGAACATGATTATACTTTTGACTTGTTTTGGTGTTGCGCTAACACACACAGAGAGTGAAAAAAGTGCATTTATGAAAAAAGGTACAGACATTGTATCACTTTTGATTTCTTATCATTTCTTCCTCATGGATAGATATACACAGTTCCAATATTGAACCCAGGCATACATCTCATCCCATCTCAGCTCAGTAGTGAGAGCGACGAACATAATTATTATGGTTGACCGACCGGACAAATCGTCTAGCCGATAAAAACACTCTTCTCATTATCCAACCCAATCGCCATCCTTTACTTTTACACAATCACACCGATTGCCAATTTTCATCTTAAATTTAAATAAGCTTTCTCGCCTTTTTTCACGCATGGTGTTATTTTTTCATGTGTGGTTTGGTACATAAAATTTTTTAACTGATAAAAAGGAGACTGCGAAAAAGGGTCAGAATGAGGAGAACTGAAAGAGAAAAAAAAACCAGACAGAAAGAAAAATGCCGATGATGATCTGCCGAAAAAAAAGGTCTTAATTAGTGTCCACATTTTGAAGCATGCATAAAATACATGCCTAAAGGAAGAAACGCATCATTGGCATTTTGTCGATGAGAGGATAAATGTACAAAAAGCTAATATATATGTCACGGCATACATAAACGCAAAATATTGTAGCTTGAAGCATATTTTTTTATTTTCAAGGAATTACATAAGAAACGAAGACGCAAAACGCTGCTTTTTGCTACTGCTACAAGAGCAGAGCAGTGATAAAAAAATCACACAAGAAGTGTGCACAGTAGGTCATAAATTTGACACATGTTTAAAAAAAGGAGCAATACCTGCGCATAGAATAAAATGCTGCATGTGGAGAGAGAGAGAGAGGTCATTCAGGGGACTTTTTTTTCTTACTTTAGCATACTGGAACATGTATACATGGAACAGGTTCATTGTTCACTGTAATATGCATACTGGACAGATCTTAATCAGCAATTTTCCTGAGAGAGTATTTTACACAGCTTAATGGATGATAAGGATAATGTTCATGAGAAGAAGAAGAGTGCGTTTGTTTTTCAGATTTAGAAAGAATACATTTTATTTTTGCGATTACCTCACTCACTCCTCTTGTCTGAGTGATTTGATATGTTATTCAACAAGAGGAACATATAATAAGCTTTAAAAAGAAGCTAAGCAAATGCCACCCAAACGACAACAGTATACACACAGGATGTACTCACTTTTCCATATCACTGCATAATATGTCGTCTCTCTGGTCTCTGCTTATTTCTAAACTCTTGTGAACTTTACCAAATTTTTTTTGAAAGAAGTAGCATATTATAAAACAGTGGCTCCACTGCCACCACCACCACCACCTCCACCATCACACATTTTTTTTAAGTGCCAGGGAATGTTTCACCACAGGAGTTTGTATGGTGGATTCTTAAAAATGAATGGAGGTTTTAAACAGGCAAAAATAGTAGTAGTAGCTCTATTCATTCCAAAGACAGATTTCATATCATATGCATAATATATTATTATTATTATGGGAGCTGACAATGTAAAAAAATCTTGTGTACATTTCAACACCAAAAACAGCCACCACCACCATCATCACTCTGTCCCTCTCTGCCTGTCGTGGTTATGTGTGTACCTTTGAGGAATTACGAAAAAAAAGAGAAACACTTGTTGATTTTTGTTTGCTTTTATATTTTTCAACCTGTTGCATTACATCTCCTTCTCTTTTTCATCTTTTGCTTTTGTACTACTGAAATAAAACCACAGTCAAAAATTTTCCACACTTTTCACATTCAAAAATCTGTGTTGAGTTGAATACTGAAAAAAAATGCTATAAATTGCAAAAGGATTTATTTTACTGTAACCAATTTTTTCTTCTGCTGTAAAAAAATTGAGCATTTTCCTAATAATAATTTATTATTTATTATCATCATTCAGAATTCACCAAGCATATTATACACACAGACAGCCAGAGAGAAAAGAGAAAAGCATTATGAAATTGTAGTAAAATGCTTGATTATTATTATAATTTGAAGATAGAGAGAGAGGAGAGATGTTACAGGATACATTTTATTCACATGACAAGCATCAAAAAAACAAGACTTGAGCAAGAATAAAATTCTCGTCTCGAGTTTAATATATTTTTTTCTGTATCAAATAAATACATACTCTACCGATAAAAAAAGAAGAATGAAGGTAGTTTTACCAACATTTTCTGCAGAGATATCACAAGAATGAATCAAGAAAGTATCTGGTGGTATCTCTCAGGAAAATCCATGCTGTTTGCTTGCTCACTTGAGAGAAAATACAGGACAGGTATGCACAAGGATTTTTATAGGTAGGTACATTACCTGTTCACATTTTCTCATCAGCATAATCATCCAATTTTATTATTATCATTACTAGTACCCTATAAAAATACCTACAATGCTGTACAATTTCAATCGTTTATCAGCACAATAGGTATACTGGCTTAACATATGATATAAGCTTATCAACTTCTCCTAATACGTACTTTATTTGCTCATTATCGTTTTTATCCTTTATTTTTTGTGTGTTGTCTTCAGTCATTTGTGTTATGTTATCTCTCTGTCTTGCTTGAGTTACAGACAAGTTGAAAAATTTGCCAAGAAATAAACAGGCGGAGGAATATAATGAAATCGATAAAATGGAGTAAGATGAAGAAGTTGCCCGACAGTGAAAGAAGAGAAGAACAAGCAAAATCATGAAACATGTAAGTATGTTGTATGCTTTTCTCTACTAACTGACATGACAGCAGGACAAGATACCTATATGGGAGCAACATTAAATTAAGAGATGATGGTAAACTCATAAAAAATTATTTCATCTTGACCATCGAGATCTCTTTATTTTGCCTTTTTATTAATAAATTTCACAAGTAAAAGCCTATGCATACGGATTGCTAGATAATGTGATTGAAAAAGTGTTTAATTTTGTAAATTATTTCATTTTTGTTAGTTTTCGTTTATGCTTAATTTGATTACCGTTATACGAAAATGTAAATAATATTAGGCCTCTGAGTTCACCAGGTGACCAACAAGTCCTCATCGTGGATGAGTCATAAGGAAAGGAAACTAAAGTATGAGAGTAAGGTGCCATCGATGTTCAGAATCAACTAGATACATTTTTTTTAAATTTAGCCCGAGTTTCACCTTTCAACAAGCTTGTTAACTCTGTGTGATTTTCTCTCCTGTAACTTGCACACAATACATCACTTCCAATTGACTCTCTCACACGACGTCACCGTCACATACCATTATTTTTTTTAAATAAGGTGAACAAAGAACAGCACTCACATAAATCTTTACTCTTGTTTACCAACCTGAATATTATAATATGCATGCACACATCTATCTATCTTATTTTTCCTGTCCATGCCAAAAAATAAGAGCACGCCAACAAATAAAACATGGGGAATGGGAACACTTGTTGTGGATTAAATAATATGCCTACTATTTACTTACACGAGTATCTGTGCATGGTTTACTGAAGAAAATTATTAAAGTCGTTTACAAATGTTGACTATAATAAGTCTTATATGAAATAAATTATAACAACAATTAATCTAAATATATACCTATTTACTTTCATATAACCGTGTGATGATGATAACAACCACGTCACCGTGTAGCAATCATACACACACGTTTTTTAAATAAAGAAACCATTCACTCCACAGAGACAGCATAATATATACCTATTTACTATCATATAACCGTGTGATGATGATAACAACCACGTCACCGTGTAGCAATCATACACACACGTTTTTTAAATAAAGAAACCATTCACTCCACAGAGACAGCAAAAGAATAACCACCGACGCATTCAGTTCATTCATAAAATGCCCTCGTCATTTTACTCTCTATACTCTCCTTAAAATATGAAACAGCATGAGTATCAAAATGAATGATAAAGTGAAATAAATATACCTACATACTTAAATCTGATATTAATAACTAGCTAGAAAAAAAACATGTTCTCATTTTTATATATTATGGTACAGGTGCAAAAAAAAAATTGTTTCTCTTGGACTGGTCGACTCTGTATATTTTTAATATTTACTCAGAAAGATAAAAAAAAATGTATGTGAAAATTTTCTTATTATTAGCCATGCTTTATTTATTACAGTGCACTATCTTTCAAAAAATATCTTTATGTGCAGCAAGCATGAAGATTAATTTTCTCATAATGATGCTCATGATGATGATGATGATGACACGACAGTGTGTTGTGTGCATATGCATATACATACATATCTGAAGTTTTTTTTATGGAGGGGCACACCGAGAAAAAAAGAATGGAAGATTTACAGGAACACATTTTCATTTCAGCTATTTTCCGTAACACATTCATACTACCGCAGATTTTTTTTTTACAAAAGTAAGCTTGCTCATTTCAATGTTAATCTGCTTATTTTATTACTACTACTCTTCTCTCTGATTCTGCTGCTGCTGTGAGTGAGTGAACGTGAACAAGTTTTCTGGCTCCTTTGCTGATGATGTCGACAACACAACTGCTGCTGGCTGGATGAAGCAACAGCTGTAAAATACTTTGCTAATCTATATATTGCATGCATGCATTATAATGTATGCTCATGGATGTATGTACCTCATCTCATCATCATAATCTCGTTTCTCCCTTTCTTTCTTTAATTCACAATGAAACAGATTTTGCCGAGCAGACTGTGTTGTGCTTCTGGTTGAATGAAACAAAAAAATGCATTAAAAGATATGGTTTTCGTGAAGCAATGATGATAATGATGTGTGCAGAGAGCAGATAATCATACTCACTCACTCACACAAATATACATACACACAGGCACAGCGCATAAATGCATTTTTTATATATATCTTTTTTTTTACTGTGACCATCTCGTTCTCAAAAAAGTATTTTAGTTAGTATGATAATATTAATTATATGAGCAACTACTACACAAAAAGTGTAATATGATATTATACCTGTAATGCAATATCAAACAGAAAAGGGAGACCGACAGGATGAAAATAAAGTTTGGTAGTTTTATATTGCATTTTAAAGGATAATGTGTCGATTGCATAAAAAAATCATATATTTGTACCTACAATGCATGTATGTATGGCAGTTTCTGTATTCTGCATACAGACGACTTTCATTAAAATAATCATACAGCAACAGTTGCAGGAAGAAGAAGAAGAAGAATTAATACGAGGGATGGATGGACACCTTTTGCATAATGTACACACATTCGCTAACTACTGCTGGCGATGATGATAATGATGATGATTTTGTTTGTCTTTGTTCAGTTCACCCTCTTTCACTTGATTTTGTTGGACATGAATATTTTTTTAAATAGCAGCGTTCCTTTCTGTTATGCAAATGATGAGCTAAAGCAGTATTTTCTTTTCGCACACAGAAAACGTCAAGATAATCAATAATAATGCATTCTTCCAATCCAACCATTCGCAAGGCAAGGTAAAAAGCAAACATCTGCTGCTGCTCTTCTTTTGATTATTATGCTACTCTTTGCTGCTGGTGTTACTGTAATAGCCTGACTTACATGGTCGTCATCATCGTCATCGTCATCATCATCAGAATACGTAAATATCTTGAACCTCATATCGCGTGTTAATTAGTATGGAAAGCCTTCAAAAGGAATTTCTTTGGTGTGGCAATATAATGCCAACAGATTGCATTGCTTGTTAAGATGTAAATTAGCAAAAAAATAAACTGTTTGTTGCTGTTGGCCAGTATGAATGTAAGTGTATGTAGGTATTTACTTTTTGAAAAGGTAACGAGGAAGAAGAAGAAGAAAAAGGCAAAGAAACTCATTAGTTAGACACACAGCTCTAAAAAATGTTTCGCAGACAAAAAAAAATGAATGAAACGGTAATGGTAGCGTAGGGGAGAAGAAGGAATGAATGAAATAATTAGGTATGTATGCTATACAAAATAGAAGAACAGATTTAAAAAAATATTTCTGTGTTTGTATATGTGTTTTGACAAACGGTTTAAAGTTGGGGAGACATGTCGTACAAGTTATCTTTATTGTCATTTTGGCAAATTTTTAATGGCAAGAAAAACATTTATGCGACTTGAATGAATAAACTAAACTGCTCAATTTTTCAGGATGGGATCATCATCAGTATCATTAAAACAATCAATTAGTAGTAGCACCAGCAGTAGCAGTACACTGTAAACTGAACTAAACACGGTATAATTTGTTAAAAATTATTGGTATTTTTTTTATTGATACAATAAAACTTTTCCCAATTTTATTTACCAATTGTATATAATCAGACGTTATTCTGTTTGCATTTCAATTTTCAATCTATAGCTCTATGTAGGTTGCTGTGCTGCTGCAATTAAGTCACCTGGTGTATCATATAATTCCAAAATTTACATGCAGCGCAATCCCCCAAAAAATAATAATCATTTTAATGATTGCAATTTCAGGTTGAATTATTGAAATTGATCGGATGATCTCCCATTTCATTTCTGGTAAATTGCACAATTTGTCATTGTACATACCTATACGTAATTGCTTTAATTTTCAAGTTTTTTTTTCTTTCAAATATGCACCATTAGCACCCATGCCACTTTGATTATACGACACGTAGATAATAATTAAATATTAAGATAAACTTGCTTTTTTTTCATAAAATAACTGAACCAAATTAACGGTCTGACTGACAAGTTGAATAAGTATTTTTTTCAGTCAAGGTGTCTACCTCCTGTTGACTTCTTCATTAACAAAATGAACTAATAAATATTTAAAAGTGGTACATTAATAATTATCTTTTTGATAAAAAAAAATGTTTGACTCGCAGAGAAGGACGCACTTTTGTTTTGAAAATTGCAACGAGATGAAAAATAACGGCTATAATTTTCATTTTGAATTAAGCCAAAATAAATATTTTTTAAAAATCAGCAGCATTCTACTTAATGACGTGTGTGTCTACTTTACGAACCTTAATTATTGGCAAAAAAAACACAACTAAAAAATCTTAAACCTATATACCAAACCGACGTACTGCACACTTACTTGATTTGAAGAAGTGCTCCATTAATTATGCATTAAGTTCACGTATTCAGTGTAATCGATTCCGCCGGAGAGAAAAATGCAAAAGTTAAAAAATGAATGGAATTTTGCACTTCATTCACCTGTCCGCCACCTATTTTGTCTCTTGGTCGTCTAGAAGAAAATGAAGACGAAGATGATGATGATGATATTTTTTGCAAGTCATGAAATAATTCCTAATTTTAAAGCAATTCAAAAAATCAAACAGTGATTTGCTATCATTTTTACAGTATTTTAAGTCAAGCTGTAATAAAAAAATATAAAAAAATGTTGAAGACAAGCTAAACAAGTTGTATATACCTACATACCTAGACATTTCAGCACGGCATGCCATACAAACAATGAAAAGTAAAAAAAGCCATAAATTAATCCACACAAATATTTTCAATCCTTTTTTATCGATTTTTTTTTTATTTCTGGCAAAACTATGCTTAAAATTTGAACATTCTTTAAAATACTTTTGCACTTGGCATTCTTAAAGTTATTTTTACAGTCATCATGCTAATGTGATTGGCAATCACCGACCGACACCAACACCAGCAGCAGCGGTCGCAGTCGGTCGTTGAGTTGATCATCATCATCATCAACTTTGCGTTTTTTAGTTAAACGAACTGTTTATATTAACTTATCTACTATCTAACGATAAGTAAGGTATACATGCTCATGGCATCAATCAACCCATTCAGATTCCGGTAATACCAGAATAACATGACGGGCAGAAAAGAAGAAGGTAGAGGAATTGAACAAAGGATCATCATATCAGTTAAGAAGAAAATGCAATTTACGAGCATCATATCTACCCGGTATAATGGTCAATTTTTTTAGTACAAGCTTTGTTGTTTCGTAGTTGACGTACTCTTTTTTAAAAGTTATTTCACCAGAATTCCTTTGAGCTATATCAGGTGGTCTTTGTACGTACGGTGAGTTTTATCTAACCAGGATATTTTTTTTCTCTTAATGAAATAAATAGTTTGAAGTTCAACGAGTTTTCAGTGTTTTAAGAATTTTTGTAAGGAGAAAAAAAACTAGATTTTTTTTTCATAGAAAGAAAGCTTAGCAATGTAATAATTTGGAAGAGAGACACTTTGTCGTGGGTTGACTGATGCTTAAGATGAAACTACTGTAATTATTTATTTTGTGCCGGCATCATTATTATTACCTATTCAAGAAGAGACCAAGCCCAAGCTGTGCGATGGGTTATGATAAACCTTGCAAGCACCTGTTTAGTTTCATTAGTACCATACTTGAAACTGTGAATGAAATGAAATATCAATGAAATGTCAATGGAGCTCTTTGTGTTTGTTTGGTTTGGTACGGTATGGTAATGAATGAAATGGATTGGGTGAGTTAGGAGGAACACCACATTTCTCCACTGACTGAGTAGTGGGTTTTGGTGCCACATTTTTGAAGATACCAAGTTTTGATCTATAAATAAACAGGAAGACTGACAACAAGGTGAGCTGATAAAGGTTTGGTGATGATAAGGGGAAAAACGAACAGTGTCATAAAATGGTAAATAGCTTTGTTAGGATGATAGTAAATACGCAATTGCTACTTCTGCTGCTGGTTGTGTCATTTGATAATGTTTTCTGTATGTATACATATTCATCAAGCTTGATAAGCTGACTAGATAAGACAGGATGGGTAAAAACGGCATAAGCAAAGGCACTTGACGGTCATCATTAATAACAACAGTTTGTTTTGTTTGAGGTGTGAATGTATGTGTAATGTATGCAATGCTTGCATGCATGCATGTATGCAGGTGATAATGGACGAAAAAATTCTTATCTTGTTCATTTATATTGACATTCAGACCATTCAAATCGAAAACATTATCATCATCATCATCACTGGATTTGATTTGATCAGGGGTCGAAAATAGGTAAGGGTGCGTTTTTTTACACCCCTTTTTCTTAACTTGTTAATGGTCATATTGAGATTTAGTGAGGGTAAAATGGAGTAGTACAGATTTCCCGAATAAATGATTCCGATATTTTCTTCCAGTTAAATGGTCTCTCTCTTTTTAGTGCACTTGAATAGCCCTTTTTTATAATAAAAATAAATACTGGTAATTTTCCCAGCCTCAATGAGCTATACCATACTCCTTAATGAAATGTATACATTGCGGCTTCCTTTAATTCCAAACGGAAAAAAAAAGAAAAGTAAACAAAGTATGAAAAATATACTTCATTCTGTTTGAATTTCTCGTTTTCTTAAGGAACTTTACCGAAACTCTTGTGTTCACTTAATTTTCAAATGAAGAGTGCAATCTCATCAAAAAAATAAAATTGACAAGTCATCATCATCTCTTCTTCTTTCATTACACAGGTCATAATCATTTCTGATAGAGATGAGTTTCTTCTTGATCATGAGAACAGAAAATGTGATGAAAAATGCGAATCAACTTGGGAAAGAAGCACCAGGGTTAAACGCTCAGTTCCGTGTTGTCAATTTCTTTTTTTAAAGAAAAAGAATGGAAATGCTGAGAAAAGAGAATAGTAGAACATGCCGACATAGTAAACCTTGTCGATTTCAAACTGAAAAGCACATTGTTTTCTTTTTAAAAAAACAGCTTCCGCCTGCCTGTTCCTGACAATGATGATGCGCGAAACCACCAGGTAAGCTTATCTTTCAAAATGTTCGTGTGTGTGTGTGCATACCTGTGCAACAGCATGAAAAAACTGCAAAGAAGAGAAAAATGATGATCAAATCATCATCATGATCTTATTTCACTTTATAGTCAAAACACACGATGATGACTTGAACAAAAAGAAAAGTAGCAGCGACAAGAAATAAAAAGTCTTCAATGAAATGTCCTGCAATGCTATCGGAGTAACAATGATACACACTTGGATGATATATGATGATAAGCTCAGCATGTAACAGGATTCCTTCTGAGGAAAAAAAAATCATCCGCCATGCCACACAACAAAATGTGCCGACAAATCTACTTTGGAAGCTGTATCATCATCAATACCACCTACATTTTTATATCAAACGAAATAAAAGGAAACATTTTTTCGCTCTTTTTGTTTTCATTTAATACGAAAAAGAAGGGTATTTGAATAGAAAATACAACAGAAACGAAAATGCGGCTACATTTCATCAAGAACAAAACGGTACTATTGCTTAACTGCTTAAAGTTATTTTATGACAGAAAGAGAACAACAACTGCTCTACAATTTTTTTTCTTTTCAACTGTTCAAACATTCTTACGTGTAATTTGACTTTTCAATTTGAACATTTTATATGAAATGGTATACAATTAGAGGAATTTTTTAAAGAAGGATTATTATGAAACTCATTTAAGATGATGATGATGAGCCATTCAAAAGAAAACAAATGAAATTCCTTCAAGGTACTCTCTCTTATTTTTTAATCAAATTACCTTAAAAGATCTTCTGTTGTTGTTTTTATTTCAGAAGCCCGTTTTCCCTCCTCTTTAATGAAAATTACCTACTGCTTTTCCCTCTTTCTTTTTGGATTAATTCCGTAAACATGTTAAAGCGTGAAGGGCCATTATCATGAATAAAAAAATAGTAACTGTGAATGAAACTTCTTGGCTTTTCTATAAAAAAATATTATGTAAAGCCATGTCATACCAGAAAATCGACAAAAAAATAATTTTACATAAAAGAAGAGCCAGAGGAATGTAAATTTTTCTCTTCCTTTTTTACCGCTACCGCACTTTTTAACACTACTTTGTTTTTAAGGATGTCCCCTTTAGTAAATAAAAAAATAAAGAAAATGAATTCCTCTGGAGCATCTCTGTCTCACGCTATGATTACTTTAAACTGAACTCATTATCATCATCATCGGTCCTACTTCATTCACCTTTTTGGTTTACTGAAGCTGCTGGACTTGGACTTAAAGAGGAGACGATTAGACTGGTGGTTACGTACAATAAATGTCATGCAATGTTTGACGTGAATTGATCAATGAGAAACTAATGGTGTCGAACAAGGAGCATAAAAAAAGAAGCATAAGCACTTTGAGTGATGCTGCTGATGATGATAATAATGTGCTATGGGGGATCGATTATTATGATTATTATATGATGACGATCCATTATGGAAAAAGTTAAGTTAGTTAATGGTCCTAACACGCACATGCATTCATACATCATCATTCATAAATACTTATAGGTAGCTCTTTATGTCAAGCCTAAAAAAAGGAAAACAAGTTGAGTGTGGGATACACAAAACACAATCATCTTCATCATTGTGATTTTATGAATGCGATCAGTTTTAAAAATAAATATGTATCGTGCTGTTTGTGTCAAGCCTAAAAAAAGGAAAACAAGTTGAGTGTGGGATACACAAAACACAATCATCTTCATCATTGTGATTTTATGAATGCGATCAGTTTTAAAAATAAATATGTATCGATATGTAGGTACATATAGTTCCGTAACAGAGCCACCGACACCACCACCACACACACTAAAAAAACCATCATTTTAACATCATCAGCTTTTTCGACGTGCATGTCGTGTGGGATCGTGGGAATGAACTGCAAGGGACAGGGACAGGAACGAGAGAAAAAGTTTGAAAATGAGAAGTTGAACAAAGATCAGCATAATATCGATGATGTAATGTAATGTAACCAAAGGCCGCAAAATATATTTTACTGCGACAAGGCCACCACGGCCACCAACACACAAAAAGCTGTAAAATACGCATCACCACCACCATCACCTCTCTGACTCCCTTCTTCCCTGTCAAAAAATGTTACACCAGTGTTGTCCCATCTTATTGCTATTCCCACATGCCAAAAAAACATCATAAAAATAATGTAATAATAATTAACAACAACAATATCCGAGTGTAAGCATGCATTACCGACAGAACAAAAGTGAAATAATGTTTTTTTTAATGTTTGTGATGGAATTCCTGAGAAAAAAAAATATTTTCCTGTGCTTTGTTTTTCCTTCACGTCTGCTTTAGGGTAGGCCAGTTTTCACTGGTGAGTCTGATAATGTAATATACTACCTGCTCTTAAATATTTCCTACTTTGAATGAACATGTTTGAAGGGAAATGGGGAAGGTAAATTTTGTGTAAAAAAATTTTCATTATCACGTCACCCAATTCATGTTGTTTTATTACTTATTTATTCCCACCAGACCTAATGTATGCACAGATCAAATTATTAATTAAGGCGATCAGATCAGGTAAATTGGCAATAAAATTAAAGAATTAAAATATTAATATGACGGAATTGTGAAACTCAGGATACCTTCATAGACTATCCATTAATCTCCTCATTAAATCGTACCAGGTGTGCTTAGTGGTCAAACTTTATCTTTGTCAATTAAAAATGTAATCGAAGTATTACAAATACCTGCGTAAAACTCTCACCAAAAAATAAACGAAAAAAAAAATTCTTCTAGCTTTTATGCATTCAATAACTCATAAGTTATGTATTTCGTACACATTTTCAACCTACTAGTACAATATGTATAAAATACTCAAATGTACAGGGTCTTATTA
>JAHZMZ010001139.1:0-19688 GCA_027743805.1 Lepidocyrtoides sp. E14 | reverse complement strand
TAGAAACCTTTCAACGCCTAACGAGGTTGATTCATTTTGAAAATTATTGTTTATTTCAGTGCATCTGTTCCCGTATGGTAAAATAAATTAAGACCTAACTTATTTTACATATTGTATTTTTAAAAAGTATTTTTAACTGTGCAATCTTGCTGCAGTGTGGCGTGACGGTCTAATCTGCATAAAGTAGAACGTGTATTCAGCTTTAAATATCTTGGCATCATCTTAGATACAACTCTTACTTGTAATCTACATTACGAAATGGTGCTAAGTAGGCTTTCAAGCAAAATTAAATATCTCAAGGGGTTTAGACGATTTCTTAGATAAGAGGGTTTTAAAAATTATGGTTAATGCCCACCTCTACATTCTGTAATCGACTATGGTCTAGATCTATGGGCAATACAGAGTAATGACAAGCTAAACAAGATACAAAGTAAAATTGATCGATTTTTAATAGAGTTTCAATATCAATTTACTCATATGCCAATGAACAAAAATGCTTATTATTATTAATTATTTTAATAACTCTAATTAAATAATACTATGCTGAAGCACCAATTTCTGGAAAATTGTCATATAGACATTGTTTTGCACTAGCAGCATAGTTCAAAAATTCCATTTACACAGTAGATTCGTAAAAACAATAACTTAAACATCATTCAAACAATTAATATTCTGAATAAGTATTAGTTTCAACTACATAATTCAAAATCATCATAAATGTACTATCTTTCCAGTTACCATTACTCATAATATTCATACTTGACCATATTAAGGGTTTTTAATGAAACGGTGATGATGGAAGTTAAACAAGTAGAAATCAGGGCCAATAAAAAATCTTTAAATACATACACACTATGGTATTTATTAGACCTGAGATTATTCCCTGCTGCTTTGTAGCTGTATGCTTAAATACATGGTCATTTATCGTGATCGCTCTGCAAGCCTCCAACTGGTTCTCTCAAAGACATCGGCAACTTATTCTGTTCCGCCACTGGTTTAGAAAATTGCATACATATTTAAGTCAATCAAAAGACGAGGCAACATTCTGTCGGTCGGTCGGTAGAGACTCCAGTAAGAGGCATCGTGATCGCGTTGCGCAAATTTGCGTAACCTTGTGCCGTTCATACAAAACATACCTCAAAATCGTTTTCAAATTCGGGAAAACTCTACAATTGGGTTTTCTGCTTTTTGTCAATGTACTACTTTCAACGTTCAGTTTGCATCTTACACATTATATAAATCATATGCATGTGTTGTTGTGTTACCTTTACTCACCTACAAGCAAAAGCTACAACTAACGATAGTTCGATTTTTTAGTCTGAATAAAAATGTATTTTCAACTTTGGTCTAATATCAACATTTTTTACCTCATTGTTCTCCTTCCCTGGATTGATTCATTTAGATAGTTATTTATGTATATAGACTTTTCAGTTCATATTCCTACTTTGCTTGTCTTGTCCTTGTCAGGTTAACACATTTCTCAAAAAACCATTGCATTCTACTGCTCACCATAACATATATTACTTATGTATAAATTCTATAAAATCTCTTTTATCTGATAAGTTGTAAAATAGCAGTGATACTGAATGCACTTTTGAATGGTCTCCAACGATAATATAAAATCTATTTTTCTTCTTCCGAGCAAATGTGACATTGCTATTGCATGGCATTGTATCAAATTGATGAGAGTTCTTCTCGGAGGACAAGGAACAACAACGCGTGAGCATGCATCTATACTATACATACATGCGGTTCGAGCACAACAATTTTTGTGTAGTACAGAAGGTTGTGGTGAGTGTTGCGAAATTTGTGTGTGTTTACTTCAGTATTTTTGCATTTCATTCCATTCGTCCTCAAAATAAGAAAACCACGTACTTTTTTTATCATGACTCTTGACATCTAAATCTCTAGTAGACAAAGTCAAGACCACCAGCACGGTATGAAAAACCAATACTATTACTATCGTTTCTCATGCATATTTCTATAACCTAGCCATTCATTCTGAGCTTGTTTCATGTCTACCTTGTATTTTATATATCGTGTGACTCCTTTTTCGCTTGCATGCACGGCCATTTCCTTCCATGCAAAAAACAGCAATGTTGGCCAACTTTATGTAAGTTGTGCAAGGAAATAGTAATCGAGTGAGTGACATTATACGAGATAGGCACATGCACACATATATCTTTATGCCTTTCTCATTCAGATATGAATTCAGTTGGCGATTATTTTAAAAGTGGCTCCTTTTCATTTTATTGAAAAACCGTTTCATAAAAACTTTGTATATAACAATGAATTTTCTTGTCAAAAATATTGTATTTAGGAAGTGAATAAGTGGTCAAATGTGACTGTGACATGAGTTTATGCATTTGCATTCAGTGCTCAAAATCATTTACCCATTTACCAGAGCAGGACCCACGGGAATAAGCAGTACTTCTGATGTATCTTCAGAATCAGTATAATAATTCAAAAGATAAAAGTGTAAAAACGTATAGATAATATGTGATACTATTTTGACAGTTGCGAGCGCACAGAGAAATTTGATAGTGTATTTGGATTTAAAAAATAAAGATAATCAAAATAACAAGATAAGTACTTATTTTATTTTAGTTTTGAAGATGAGTGTTTATCTTGAATGCTTTTTTTAACGTTCATATTCTTATTCATCATATTCAGCTACCCACTTGACGTAATTTTGGCCTGATTCGGAGACTTAGATATGAAGGGGTTGAGTAGGAAGCCCGAGTCGGACTATGCGACTCGCACATGTCTATTGGCAAACTGCAATTATGAAACAACAATTTAGTTCAAAAACTTAAATTTAATTATCTTGCGAGTTCCACCGTTTTCCCTTTTGAAACTTGAAGTAAGGCGGCGTAACTTAGGAAAGTCGGAATATTAAAAAAAATTCTGCACCGACTTGCACACCGGGGGGCAATTGGACTTCAAAGATTACAGATTTTGAATTTTAAATATGCCACCATTTTTGCTACAATGGTCTAAAAAATTTCAAAAAAATGTAGACTGGAAGCAAATTTTATGCTTAATTAGACTGCATTAGCAGTTTTTAAACACTAGTTTTATTGTATCCTCGGGGGAAACTTCCCCCGTGGAGTAGATGACGAAACAGTGCTAGCATTATTCGATTCCCCACAGCCAGGGGACTTCGAATATTTACACATATGCATATGTTGGTGGTAAATATGAAGCTTTATTTTTTAGATCCAAATACACTATCGAAATCCACTGTGGAGCGGCTTCCGTTTTATAACTACCTCATCTTTCTACTTTAACTCTCTCCTTCTCATAATTTCATTTAAAGTTACATAGTTGAAGTAGTGCTTACTTTCATTGAAAAAAAATTTGGATAGTTAGTGAAAAGACGATGATGAAATAGAAAGTCATTCAGCAATGGTAGTGGCAATAGTATTTTTGTACACAATTGTATCAATAAATAACAATAGAACCATTCGTAGAGAGACTAGAGACGCAGCAGCATTCTAACAGAATCATATCCAGAACTTCAGTGAAGCACCTAAAAAAAACTTCAGAAGCAGAAGTAAAAAAAAGTTTTTCTCCTGTGCAAAAGCTAAAAGCGAAAAAAACTAAATATTTTGCATTCTTGCAGGCAAATACTAAACCAAGTGAATAATGTCAGTAGAAAGTAATAGCAAATGCAGTGGATACAACCAGTCCATGATAGGTATATGATATGCCTACACACAAACTATTATTCCATGTCTACAATATGTACATAATATTATACATTTAAGTAGGTACATTATATTCATAATAATCCGAACAAGGACAGAATCTTCCCGAGTGGAGGGTACTGGCTTGCAGAACACCGAGGTCTTGGAAAGCACACAATGCAATAGTGTATTACAAACAGAGCATAATGTGGAAAATTTTCCTCCATTCTCTTACTGACTAATAGAATATTTGGAAGATTCTGCAGGGCTGGTTTCTGCGGAGCTATTTGAGAGTAAAAGTGGAAGGAAAAGTATCTTTGTTGTAAAGCTTGCATGGTTTGGATGGTTGCTTGTTGTTGGTGACAAAATGTAGAGTACTGCGTATACTTTATGTATGTATGATACTCCCACTACTGCTACCACTGTTCCTTTTACCTTGTTTCATATCATCAAGGACTTTAGTCTGGTGCAGTGCGGTGCTGACTACTACTACCACTGGAAAAATAAACGACGATAGTTGGAAGCCTGTTGGATGAAACAGTTTTTTTTTGGTTCTCTCTCATTACAACGTGCTCTGAAAACTGTTATATATTTTATTCTTCTCACCAGTCCAGCGGAATAATGGAGAAAAAACAGGAAAAAAATTCCTGTAAATCATGTACAGTAGAAAATTTTCATAAGAGATTTAAAAAGTGCCCTTGCTACACAACTATCTGCACATTACAAACCATAATATATTTTTATTAACGTCCACTTTTCTTTAACATTATCAACAAGAACACAAGCACATATAAAAGTGCCCGTCCGTTTCTTCAAAAACTATTGAAAAAAACGAATTTCTATGAGATCATCCTGGAAAAGTAATCAAATAAAAATGTGTCTCTCTGCTCGCTCTACCCTTCTATATAGGTAATATACTGCATTAAAAACTGTGTCTGTGCAAGTGCTTTTCAGACATCATTGTCAGTATCTCCAGTGTCTATGAACTTGAGTAATTGGCAATAATATTGTAAAATATAGCATTTCAGTATTTCCCTTACATATCCTCAAACCACCTAAATTTAGTTTCTGTACTTTCACAGAATTAATATGAAAGTGCATCAACAGCGCAGTGTTTGATTAGATAGAATAATAATAACAGTAACTTTGTACAGCCGTAATATTGCCTTTCGACTACAAAAAATAATGTAAAAAGCTAATGTGCGTGAGTGTTTACAAGTAAGCGTTTTATTAATAGATGGAGACGATACCAGTGGCGGCGGCCGTCATTACTACTTTCACTACACCCGAAGTAACCATTTCTAGATGTTGGTATGAAGTACGATGACGATGAAGAATAGCTAGTTGATGAGATTTGTTTTTTTTTCGTGTTACATTTAGGTAGTTATAAAGTCGGGGAGACGACAACGTCCAAAAAATGACAAAGATAGATAATACTAAATGTCCTGGAAGAGAACAAATAAGAAAAAACGGAGCAGTGGGCCATATACTGCTATATTATAATAGTTACCTACTTACAGGCAGTGCAACGGCAGTAGTGAACAAAAAAACTATGGTTCTTAACAAAATGGAAAAGAAAAACTACTGATATATGAAAATTGTATACTTTGTACTTTTCCTAACTAACTGCGTGTACCGTGTGTGCCATCAAGATCATCATCATCATCAGTAGCACTTGGTGTTCCACTTGCTATTCCTCAATAAATATATGAGTGATATTATGACGGAAAGAGAGTAGCTGCAGTACTTTTAGAAGAATCAACAAAAAGCAACATGCCAGACTAAGCGATAAGACATAATTTAGCAAGTCGCTGTTCTAATACTTTTTTCTCTTTTTTATTCATGGTGGTGGTGATCCTACTTTACTGTTGAAGCCATATACCAAAATTGGACGAATAATTTTTTTTTTGCCGTAGAAAAAGGAGAAATTAGCTTGTGTAGACATTGCAAAATGACATATATTTTTATAACCAAAATTATAAATATTGTTACCTCAGACTTGTCATGTAAGTTGTATGTACTTACTTGTAAGTATACAGATCGTAATATACATGTATTAGGGAAACAGAGTACTTTGTAAATTCTACAGTCAATATAACACTTATATTTGGTAAAACAGTGTAGTTGACTACAATACTATTTACGGCTAACTTTTTTGGTACAATTTTTCCTCACTTGTGCATCCTCAACATCAGCCAAACAACCAAAACTAGTGACCAAGTGGAAGGAAGAGAAAGTTTCATTTTTTTCTCTCAAAAGTCTTGGTTAGTGAGCGGGTTTGTATACTTCAAAATGTAAAAAGATGACGTTAGTATTCGTCTACTGCTACGATATGAGTAAACGTGTTAGTGGATCTGGAGGCAAGACGCTTGACACTTTGGGTAATTTTCATTATTGAATTACACCTCTTCTGTGATTCTCATAGAGAAGTAAAAGTAAACACCTTTATGCATGCATGTAGATATAAGACAGTAAATGGATGCGTGTTTCGAAAACAGAGAAAATGCTTGGAAAAAACCAACTTTCCCTATTTCCAAGATGCATTACTTTCTTATGAATATGTAAATGTAGAAGAGAGTCTCATTTTCATCTAGTAATTTTTTTCAGTTTTTTTCTCTACACACACAGCAAACACGCTTCCTTCTCTTTGCATGAAAATTTTATTTGCATAGAATTTTGTTGAGGGGCCTTCATCAAAAGAAAAAGTGAAAGTCTCTATATTTGCTTATCGTGTACAAAAATAACTGCATAGGTATTTCACACACTCAATAACGTGGATTCTCAGATTATCAATTATTATGTATGCTATATTGTGTAAGTAGTAAGTCGACTTTTCTCATACTTTCCTCTTTTCCATTTCTGATTCATACTTGTACTGTGTTCACATAGGGAAACTTCTCCGGAAATGTGGAATTTGCAAAGATATTCCCGTAAAATTTTATCATCCCGTCATCTGCATATTTGGAACCTTGTATGATTATAACAAGTCTGGAATCCAGATAAGAGATGGCCACGAAGTGGTAAGTTTGACTTGATAAGAAAGAAAAATATACACAGACAAAAATGACAAGAATCTGAGTACCGTAATCTTGTTCAAGAATCTATATCTTTCTTTTAAAACGATATTGTACTTTATCGTAAAAAGCACGTCGCTTAAAGTTGCTTATACATATATTATGTATATATATTGAGTCACTTTTCTCCTTTTGCCACTGATATTATTTTTGCCATTATTACTCTTACAACCATACCTGATTTCACCAATGTCCTTTTTATTGAACATTTGTTTGTTCTGACTTTTTCCGTTCCCTTTTGGTCTGCATACATCAAACAACAAAACACAGGAAAAGGGATTCGATAAGGAAGCTTCTGTTGTTTACATATCAAGGACGACGACAAAATCCGAGTTTGAGGAGTGGATTCAATCCCTACATCAAAAATACTCGTAAGTCACCACTTTGACATTGTACACCACACATCCGTGTGGCGTGTGTGTCTACTTTTGTATTTCTTACTATTAGGTATACATTTATGCTTACACAAATGCTGCTTTACTACTTGTATTAATTTGAAATCGATATTTATTGTTTTTTTTCTACTTCTCCTTATCGTCCTCCTCTGCAATTTTAACAGACCGGAAAGCTACCACATGGTTTACAACAACTGTATTAAATTCGTAGAGGATGTTTGTCTCTTTCTTGGAATCCCCCTACCATTCACCTTAGAGTACATTCAGCAGTGGCTATATGCACAGTAAGTTTTCTTTCTTTTTTGGATAGATTTTTCGTCCATTTTCCTGTAGACTATGCCTACCTTTTTGTTTCAATCCATTCACAATACTATGTACATAGTTTTTTGGTCTCATAAAAGTTATTGAAATCATTTTTGTACAGTTTTATTCCTCTGTATTACAGTAAGGATGCTGCTGTGATGAAAGCTGTAAGCAAACTCTCCGGGTACTCTGATACTGCGAGTAAAGCAGTTGTCGCGCTTCCAGCCATCACCGCAGAGGCAACGCATCGCTTCCGATGATGATAACTACTAGTTCGACTACAGTCACTGCTACTCAACTGTTATCATTATTATTATCATCATCATCACCATCATTGACTTCAGCCAACCACAGTTTTAGCATCTGTCGACCTCAAGCTGCTTCTGCTCTTCTTTTCATCTCTCTCTCTCTCTCTCTGTTTCTGCTACTGGTGTTGTTAGAAACTGCAAACAAACTTCCAATTATTTTTGTCTGTCTCCCTTCTTTTGAGTTTTAGTCAAGTTATGTGGATTCATCTACTCACTACTGTTTCTCAGCAATGTATGTAACTATCTACATATACTATTTTCTTTATACATATTCCTATACAAGTTGGATAGATTGTCATTCATTTAAACTTTCACCGAAAAATGCAGTTTTACATCCGAAAAACTGCAAAAGATGATTATCTACGCCTTTTTATTTTGCTTTCTCCTTTGAACTTTTCATGAGTTATAGTCAACTTAATAGTTTCATGATGATAAAAGTGGTGTTAGGGAAGATGATGGTCGGCAAGACTGACTTGACTATATACATAATAATAACTATCTTTTGAGTATTGACACGCACTGCCCAATCATACTAGCTGGCTATATTGTTATGCATTGGGAGTATACAAGCACTATCATTAAGCGTTAGTATTTACTTAGGAAATAACGGTCGTAATATAAATTAATCTGAAAGAGTCTCATTATGTTGCCCTTTGTAGCGAGTCGTGTCATGTTAGAGCAGCAGAATGTCCGATTAGTTTGCTGACTTTTTTTTCTACTTCAGCAACACATTGGAATGTTTTTTTGCAACTAACAGCAGTCGTGTACAGACAGACGTATAAACATGTAATATATTTTTAAGCAAATAGTACTGCTCCTGCGACACTGCTGGTGGTTTCCGGACTTGTGATTCTCTGGCTGACTGCCATATCATCATCATCATCATCTTCCCAAAAAGTTGCTTGTTGTATTTTGTTATGCATGCTTTTGGGGAATAAAGAATGTATGAAAAGGGGAAGTGGAGGGGAACGACAGGAAAGAAAGAAATGGTGTCAAATCGGAAATGCTGTAAAAGACCTGGCTTTTTATCTGATTAATACCGTGCATACGGTTAATACGGTACTATCCCATTTTGATCTCTTCGGAGCGGAGAGAGAGAGAAAAAAAAGAAAAAGATGTGGAACGAGAATGATTACAAAGAAATAAGAGAAAACCACAGGATTGTATTCTGTGTCACGGTTGGAGTTCTCCTGTTCCTGCTACAGCTTTCGTGGAGATCTTGCCGTTTTTCCCACCAGCACAATGCAAGGAGAAAGCTGGAAAAACACACAGAGAAAGTATGTGCGAGCGCTGTTCCGTCTCATTCAACACTAGAATGACGATGATGAGTTTTTTGCCGCTGGCGGCTAACACACAAAAAGAAGATGTACACATACTTATTGTATGGAGGAGAGAAAAAGGTAAAGCACAAATACATAATGTTATTTTCGATTAAGTGTCTAACACCCACGTGCTATTATTACTATTATCTAAGTATAAAAGATATTTATACTTTTCGAGTTTAGATCGTATTCATTTAGCAAAGTTAGCCGAGGGCTGCCTAGTGTTTAAAACGAAAAAAAGTTTTTACATTATTACCTGTGTACCAAAAGCAATAAATATATAAAAATATCTTTTAATTATGTACACACATGGTATAATATAGGAAAAAGTATAGAATGATACGACGGAAAATATGTAACAGATTCATTACGGAGTATTATGCGTACGTTAGTACTTAAAGCGTATGTACCTATGAGTATAAAATTCTTCATGAAAAATTAACCACCAAAATTTGCTTTCCATAAATGACTTGTGTACGATTAAATGTATAAAAATATAACCATTCGAAAAAATTTACATCCAAGCCACAAGTTGAAGATTTGGATTCAAAAGGTTTCTGTAATGACTTACAAACTACATAAGTTACAGGACTTTGCAAAATTGGTCAAGTCAGGATGCAAATTAAATCACTCTCTTTTAGCCGTTTAAGTTTGAAATATTTGTACGCGTGCTATAAGATAATTATCGTATCCAAAAACGCAGTTTTAATGAAATAAAAAATAATTTTCAAAAGTGGATTTACCATTTTCATCGAGCAATGACGTACTTACATGAATAAGTAGGCGTATCTACATATTATGTGTAATTTTGTGATCAAAATGGTATAAATTGTCTTAACCAAGCCAATATTATTCCAAAAAATAGTGACCGTAAAACACTTACCTAAAGCAAATAAAATATATTATGTAATAATCACTTTTATTGTCCTGTCTCAATAATGTAACATTACATTTGTAATGTAATAATTATTATAGTACGAACTAAAATACTTCATTTGAGGTTTGGTTTTGAACCATACTGACGGGTATGATTATTTATTTCTCTACCTAGAATGTATATAATTATTATTTTTTTATCCTTCTTGTTTTGTTTAAAACAATCACTAAATATTTTGTCATTAAGTAACCTACCTATGCCGTGTGATGTAGACCAAGAACAGTTTTATAAAACTAAAAAACGGTGAAATCGCTATAATATTCTCATTTGTAAATGTAATAGGAAGCCTTTCGATGATACTTGGTCCAAACCAAAATACAGAGCTGAACTAAAAATAGAAGCGCTTGAAAAACTCTCCCATGATCACTTTTTTTAACCATACCAAACATGCAAAACAAAAGGCAATATAGTAAAGCATGTAATTTATTGCGTCGTATGCCATGATCTTCTTATACCTACTTCATGATTCACCAATCTTTTATTTATTTGAGTACATATATACTTTACACGTCTCGTAAGTGTACATGATATAGTTTTTAAAACACAAAATTCATCTATTTTGTAAAATAGAGCCTTGTTTGCAGTTTTTCCATTAGCGTAAAGAGCTCATTCTGTTGACTCCAGAGTATATTTCAACATTGTCTACCACTTTCGCGTATATTATTTTGTATGCAATAGAATTCTCTAATTTATTTGAGGCTGGTATATGGATAGAAAAAAGATCAATAGCTGTAGAAACTGAGAACATGTAGAAAATAGCAGACTGTCTGGTCGGGATTACTATATATCATCATGAAGGTTACTAGCAAGCAAGCAAGGAGTCTTATTTCATGTTCTTCGTAAAGTTCACTTGAGTTTAACATTGTCGGAATTCCAATGAGGCTCAACAGGCCGCCGGCCATATTGGCAAAATATTTATGCATAATGTACATATGTATTTATCCACAAAATATGCTACACATACTAGTTGGAAAATGGCCCTTATTTCTGTCAAAGTTTATCATCAAAGAACACTCTAGCCACACTGGCTGCTGAATAATAGAAGATAGATAAATTTCACTGAAAGCTTAGTAATATATTTCAAGCTTATTCAGTTTGGAACGACATCAAGTCTTCAAAACACACTTACTACTACTGCTACCGTGTACTTATGCATCATACAATGGAAAGTGTCCTTGTGTTTTTTTTTCTTTTTAAAATTGGGCATACAATATTTTCGATTTCCCCAGTCTGAATGAAAAACTTGTGTAGATTGTATACAGACAGAATATACGCAATCCATTCAAACAGAACAAATGAACAAAAAACAGGAAATTAGCGTTTTTTTACAAACAACCCAATTTTCAATATATATTTTCAATGCATGGATGATTCAAGTAATTATTATTTTCAGTTTCGAGCATATTTGGTTGTTTTCTTTAGAAATATTGTATTCAGCAAAAGGTACAGATACCGTAATGCTTGATTTACAGGAAATGATTTCATCAATTTACTATTCATGTTTAAGGTACATACGAACGAATACGGTCCACTGTTCAACATTTTGGAGAATCCTCAATAAATACCCACATTGCTGCATATATATTATCCCTTTTCCATACCCGATTTTCAAACATTATATTTTTATTACAGAATACAAACCTTAAAAGAATCAAATCAAAACCACCAAAATGAAATTTGATGCTCTCATATTTTTACGGCACTGTATGGATATACCATGTATTTGCATACTCGTAGTATGCTATCTAGAATACTTTTTCATAACATTCAAATTCACGAACAAAACTTTTTTTTACAACTGTGTGTTATCATCTTCCAACACATTCGCATTGTACAGACATCAGTACATTGTAGTGTTCGTAGCATCATCATCACGCTTTTCTTTTTTATCGATATCACTTGTGTTACATTCAGGAGAAAGTGCAAGTAAAAAGCGAAAAAAAGCAAGAGTACAAAGAAAAAGGAAAACCGACCGCGAATGGAAATGCAAAAAATATTTCACACCCTTCTGCCTGTCAACAAGAAGAGAGAAAAGTAAGAGTCTCATATGAGCTTTTTGCCACCATCCTCTACAAACTCCATCTTCATCCAAAACATTTCTTTTTTGGTGAAATCATAATATTACGTTATCAAGTTATTGCATATTCAACCAAGTATGATGAGTCCAGTAGCATATGCCTTCTTCTTATTCTTCATTTCCGTACTGAATTGTACTACAACTATTACAGCAAAAAGGATCTTTGTGATGTGATGTGCAAAAGTAACCACAAGGTGCTTATAAGGCGCAACCGCACACAACTTTTTAGTCTGGCATTCTTTTGCTCGACTGCTTGCTGCTGAGCTGACACATCAAAAAATCCGAATCCCACTTCAACTTTTTACTTAAGAATACGATACTTCAGAGAGAGAGAGAGAGAAAGGTTGAAGGCAACGTAAAGTAAAATGTAAAATGCACATTGTGTGCTTTTATTCTGCTCATTTCCACTTCAACAATGCTTTTCTGTAAAAGCTTGTAATACCAACTGAATTTTGAATTTGTTACCAGAGCCATTTCGAAGAAACTAGAAACCCTTTTCACAAAACAGTAGTCATAATGTTTGTTCTCTTTACACTGCATATTTGTAAAGACAGTTGAGAAAAGTGAAAAAATACAATGTCTTTGATCTTTTATTCTAATATGAACACATTTGCTGTGCAGCAGATATACAATTTTTACAAATTTGAGCATTGCAAAGATATGCACGTAATAAGCATCAAATTAAGCAAATAATTTTAATAGGACTGTTGAGTACGTTCCAAAAGATTGATATCATCATTTAGTTTAGTTAGCTTTTATATGCATTTTAATTTACTTATATTGCAAAGCTTTCTCTTCTACTCGCGCTCACACTGTAATAATAACAAAATGCAAGAAAACACGATCATTTTATTGTTGAACAGTGCTAATCACCAGTGGTTCAAAAGAAAAATATTTCCGCATGATGAAAACTGCACAAAAAGTATTTACAGAACTTGTCTCTTCATTCGGTAGTTTTTAGTTAGCATGTTTAGCCAACATCATTAATGGCTCTTCTTTGAAGATAATAAATACTAGTTTGTACGTTTCTTTCGACAGAAAGTTCCCCACACAAACTAATGGATTTTTCAGATAAATGGGTTTGTTTGGGCTAGAATGGGATGCATCTCAGTTGAATTTCAGCACACACTTTCGGTTTGGTTCAAACACTGGGGAAATTATGAATGTATGTATATACATAATTTTAGAAGGAAATAAATTATGCTTACAAACTTCCTGGGGTGGGAGTGAAGACATTATTCAAGCACATGAGCACAAATTTTGCAGAGTTCCTTTGTATGTTTTGCGCTTTTACTGCATTGTAATCATTTGCAAACCGGAATATCTTATATATGTATACGCACAAAAGTATATATTTATTTACAAAAGAAAATATTTTAGTTTTCCAACACTATATTCATTTTTTTACAACTATGATGAACTGTTGTAATAAATACATGGTGCTTGTGTAACAATAATAATACACAGTGTCAGTGTCACTCACTCAGCCAAGACATAAACTTAAATACCTACTTGGGGTGGCATGAGTGTGTGGCGAAGAAAATGCGAAATACACCACAGTCATCGTTGTAGATACCATGCAATAGAAACGCTCAAAATTCACATTGTGTATCCACACTACAGAGTTTCGGACTATGAGAATGCTGCTTTTTTCAAAAGAAAAACATTTAACTTTCGCTGTTTTCTTAAATATTATGCATCTGTTGTCTCTCACGAAAAATATTGCGTGCTGGAATTGTGGAAATGTATAAGCACTTAGAGACCGTGCTTGAGTAAATATACAGGGTTTCGGTAGTATTTCAAGTTTCAAACTACTGGATGGAAACTTAATGATTTCCCAAATATTAATGGACTGATTTTTTTTTCAGACTGGAGCTTCCAAAGAGTGCTTTGTCTCCATCCATCTTTCATAAGCACATTGCACACATTTCTTCCACCCGTGTACTTTTCACTTTACAATGAGGGTTTCATATTATCAACGTGGACCAAAATATTAAAGAAAAATGTGATATACAAAAATTCATATGTTATACACATTAATTACTTATCAATTAAACGTTTTAGGATATCAAAGTCAATAAATGTCAAAAAAGTAGTGCATGCAGAATTACAAGAGCAAGAACTACTAGATGCGGAATTGCACTGTTTTACAACACGTTATAAATTATGATTGTGACACGATATATGTATAACTACCAAAATCTTCATTAATATGCTGTGCGTATGTATGTATATACCTACAAACTAAATTATTATTTATTGCCGTAGTTTATCTATCTACGCAGCAGTAATTGACAACGACAGTCTCTGACCAAAATATGATAATATATCAAGATATTAGTAAAAGCTAAAAGCTTTTTGCGTTACAGCTTCATACAAAGCTCTATAATTAATGGAACTTCTCGTGCCTTCATCAGACAGTTGAAGTAGTTGACTCTACAACTGCTCCATCTTGCCGGTTTGTATTTTTAATATTGTCATAAAAATTGTAGAACTGTTTTATGGGACACAGTACTAAATCTTTCCTTCCACTAAATTGCATTCAACCAGAATTTAAACAAAAAAGGAATTTACTTGCACTATGCATATAAAACCAAAAAGCATGCAACATACTTATATCTCGCTCGTGTAACGAAGTTCTAATCTGCCTATTGTATGTACCTTAAAGAATTTATTGTTGTATATTTGTCTAAAGTTCGTCACTTCAAAACGTAAGAAAAGAGAAGAATGAGGGAAATCTATTATAAGTATTTTTAACCAGTTACTCGAAAGGTATAGGTATTGTGCGTATTATCCTCAAGTGCATAATGTTATGGCATGTTTCATAATCAATTGGACTGTAGAAAATATATGGTTTTTATGTAAAAACTATCTATTAAATGTAGTATTTTTTAGGAATTCCTTCATAATTGGTCGGAAACGTAATCGGCATTCATACATACATGAATAATTATTACAAAAAATTGAGTCAAATATTAAAGCTACTTATCGTGGCTTGGTAGCAGGTAATTCATTCTGTTCAATAATTCAATCTAACATGGAAATATATTGCAGACGTTGGGAACAAAAATTTATCACATGCTCGGCTTAGAGGTTGTACTTGGTCGTGTATGTCATTTAAATCAACTGCTGAAATATACTCATTCAAATTCACAACATGCTGCAGTGCTAAACGCACTTTGAAAATAATAGAACAGGTGTAAACAGAAGAATAAAATTGCTGCTCCAACAAAATCACTTGAAGCATTGTGTAAAAAGCACTTTCTCCAGTTTGTTTCCAGTAATAGCAGAGAACGAATGACGATGTTATGGAGCAGTTAGTTGAGGAAGTGAATGTTTATGCTTATTGCTTGCCTACTGTATTCTAGGTGTACATACTCACCTATACACACAGTGACCTAAGTGAATCCAAACCCAACACCTTTTTCGTATTTATGTCGATGATGATGCCTTATAATATGCGCCACTTTTACTCAAATACTATGAGCATTTGGGATCCGATATTTGCACAAGTGAACATCAAAGCAATCAACGAGTGAAAATCCAATTCGGTACAGCAAATAGGTCTCCATAAAGTAAATGCAAGTATATGGTCTCTTTCTTTTTATGGTGTTACACACTTACTTCATTCCCTTCAATGTTTCGTTTCTCTTGCGTCGCGGAATTCACAGAAACCTTTCGCTGAATCCATTACATCCAATAATAATTGTCTCCCAGTGTCTGTCAGTCGATCTTTCAGAGAAACGAAATGAAGAAAGCTTTGTCTGCTTCTAAATAACGTGCAGAGCAGAGAGACGTGTATTGTGTACAATTTTGTTTTTAGGTAATTAGCATTTGCACTACTTCATTGAATAACGACATTGTTATAGGTTGTCTCTAAAGCTGTATAAAGTACTGAGTTAGTAGTACATACTACAACATTATTAGTAGTTGCACGGAGAATTACAACCCCAAATCCTGAATGTTCTCAACAATTACGTATGTACAACACAAAAACATTCCATTTTCACGTCTCTCTACTTGGAATGTAGGCTCTGGCACTCTTCGCACCGTGTTGTTTTAGCTGTTGCTTCAACTTAAGCCTCGCAAACGATGTTTTTATGTATTTTGTGATGTACCTTTTATGTCACTTGTCCGTTTTTATTTGCCAACAAACGAGGCGACATGTCCAATGTACCTTTTATGTGCTCTCATCTCGTTGTGTTACTTTGCACCTGAGCTGAACTCAATAGAGAGTCGTTAACTGTACAATGTGCAATAATAATATCCTACATTGTGAATTCCTGTCTAAGGATTCGCCCTGACACCATATACGTAATAGAGAAATAAAGTGATTCTTTGCACTAGTTGTGAAGCCAAATAAAAGCATGCATGCAAAGGTTGCTGCCTGCTATACAACTTTAATTATTACATACATAGATGCATTTATCTAGGTAGGTTATAATTACTCCGTTTTGTTTCTAACAAAAGGCACAGGCATTAGCTAATGAGTATGCTATTTTGGTTTTATAATGGTTATGGCTAGCATACAAATGTTAACAAACCGTGCTATGGAAGTATTTACATAGGTAAATGCATAATATCTACAATGACTGTGGGCCACATTAAGCATACATAAGTAAATATTTAATTACTTGATAATTTAACGTCCAACCTAAACAAACCCATAATACAATAACAATTTCAAAGATTTTCAGTCATTTTAATTAGAAAGCACTGAAGACCAGCTAATTCAAAAAATACTGGAACAAAACGGAGCTTAACAACATGTTCGCAAGAAATAAGGTTTGTAGTATTTTTATGATTTGGTTTGAAAAAGCTGACACGGTGGCTTTCACCTTTAAGATATCTAGATATTTAGTTACCGACGAATTATCAATAATACATTTTTCTAATTTTTGGTACTACTGAACGTGTGCGGTAAGGATGAGTCTTGAACAGCGCGCCTTGAACCTTTTTTTTGGCAAAAAATATCTGTAAGTTGAATGAAAAGACTTGATAATTCATATGAACAACACATGTTAACGTTTCAAGATAAAATTTATATTTCTGGGTCAACTGGGTTAACTCAACTCATACCTTTATTTCAGATTTTTCAATAAAAAGTCCTTCTTGATCAGACCAGGACCAGATTGGTTCTTAAAGCTCCTTCGATCTCCCAAAATATATTCAAAGTATTTCAAAACTACTAAAAATGCATGACCAAGTGGCACATGGTGGGTAAATTTTTTTCGTAAAACAATAATTAAACTTCACCGCATTAACAAAAATAGTTTGCTGGTGAAATTTTTATTTACTTAATATATGCACACTGAAGAGGTAAGATGTCCTTAATTATGGTGTCACAGTATACCGTAATTGGGAACAGTAACAACATGAAATAAATTTCTAAAAGTAAAAGCGATGAAGCAGTCATCTGCTCTTCCTGTCGTGCCATTTTTCCATGTCCTGGAATCTGCAATGCTCTCCATAAATAAATGTATATAATTCTATTTCTATCCATATAATTATGTATGTATCATAATAATATGTTGTAGTGCCACAATATTAATGATGTGTTTTCTTAATAAAGCATCCATCCTTCCAACTTGAGAAACAATGCTGTTTTTTATTGTGACATTTTCTTCTAAAAAATAGGACAATATTTACTTAAGAATAGGGTCGTACATGTTGATATACATTTCTCAAACAAACCTATTTCTCATGTAGCCCATGTAGAGGCAACAGAGGCATGTGTCTCTGTTGTTGTTATTCAAGATGTGTGCTTCCCAAAACGGAGGAAAGAAAGACAAGAAGTGGTTCTAGGTCCTCTTTCCAATCAATAAAATAGCGGAACATTCATACCAGAGGGAAGAAAGCGAGAACCAACAGGCATGCTTTCACATTTTCATTCTCCCTATTTTTTCTAGCTGCTGCTGCTGCTGCTACTCTTTACACTCTTTACGCTCTACCCCATCCGACCATGCCACCGCACACGTTGCTGCCTTCTTATTCAGTTCATGCCATGCCACCATCGCATCGTCACACTACTCCATGCCACAACTGCTGCTACCATTGCTGATACATCCAACTCTGACTCTGACTACTACTACTACTACTTATGTATACGCTTTTTTTACCTTCCCTAGTAAATGTACGGATGTACAAGGCTATTCCTAAAAGAAAGCTTTTTTCGCTTTCACCAAACTCCAAATAAAAGCAGCCAAGTCAGTTTCATCATCAGCTTTGCTCAAGCTCAACTTTTTATTTTTTCCTTTATATGCAGTGGTGGGTAGTATTTAGGCACTTGCGCTGTTTTTCTTACAATTTCCCCCTTCTTGCTCAGGATTTCATTCAAAAAATTCCTGTTTTCTCTATCCGCCCTTTTACTCTCGCCTTCTCTTTTGCTGATTACAAATGTACACATACATACATATCTCAATTCTTAATAATATATAGGTAAGTTTATTTTAAAACGGTATAGTGGAGCAGAAAATGCATTGGTGCTCTTGCTATACTTTCATCTAAACCTCCAAAATCAAGAGTGCACATGGTACAAGACAAACTTTAAAAGAATACTTCTTCATATTTTTTAAAGTACTGGAGTATAGATCATTTTAAGGGTGAAAGGAAGAATATTACTTTTATAAAGACGATTCCTAGAATACTCATCCTGATGGTGGTGGTGTGTTATGGTATTAGTAGGGTGAAATTTTAGGTGTTATAATGATCTACATACAAACCACATTCCAGTACCAGTCATCCGCCCACATACTGTTGTACCACTGCTGGAGCAAGATAAATATGTTTCTCTCACCTTTCCGAGAAAACAGCGTGGGAACTTGAATTCGTAGCTGAGAGAAAGCAAGAAAATAGAAAACATTTAGGCACACCGCTTCTTCTGCTTGTTTTACAAGGGAACTTGGTATGTAGGTACTTACTTACGTAATAATAGCAAGATGTAAATACTGTAAACATGTTGGTATTCATTTATAGTGCCTGTACACACAAACACTATGTAAAAATGTATGCATATAATATGCAACTGCTTAAACTATAAAAACCACGTACTACAAATTAATTGTATTTTAGTGCTTGAGTATACGTAGTACAAAATCCGCCTGGTTGAATAGAAAAAGACAACAAAACAAACAACTACAAAGCTTTAGATAAATTGAATAATAGAATAAGTGTTCATATTCACTCACAATTTGATTAAGTGTAATCAGACAATACAGTATTTCTAATAGACAAAAGCAGATCTTTAGATATTTTGAAAGACTTGAATGAAGGACACCATATAAATAACTTTTTTTAGCTCGTTATTTCTCAACTTTGTATCGCCAAATAAAAACCTCGACTATACAACACCTACGTATTTCTCATCATAAAAAAAATTTATAATCGAATATTTTGTTAAAGTAAATTACATAATATACTCAAACACAACTCTACCATTACCGTACTGGCCTGTTTCTCTACTTCATCTTTTTTTTTTGTCACGAGTGGATAATAATGGGACCCGACAAAAGTTTAGATTAATTTTGCGTTTTCTATTAGCCTGTCAAGGATAATAGCTGTGCTTTCATTCCGCTTCTGCAACA
>JAHZMZ010001138.1:0-10008 GCA_027743805.1 Lepidocyrtoides sp. E14 | reverse complement strand
TTTGATGCGCGGCATTGTGAGCATGCGGTATTTTGAACTGTCGGCATTTTAAGCGTCGGCATTTTGAGTGCGGCATTGTGAACATCGGTATTTTGATTTGCGGCATTGTGATAGTGAACCCTCTGTCTATCTACTGGATATACCATTTATCATACAGAATAGTTAATTAATATGGAACATATTCCTAATTACTTATATCTTGTCCTTCGTGACATTTGCTCATATGTAATATAGCATTATGGCTTCGCCAATAATGCAATTACTTAGAATTAGTGAAAATTTGCGGACTGCACAAAATCGGATTTTTTGTGATGACTGTGATGAGTGGGCATAATAACACAGGCTGTACCTACTTTACTTGCAAGTTGTACCACGTAGATCAAAAATTTCCTGATGCAGTTTTCTTATTGTGTGCACACATGTACTTGCTCTTCCTTTAGCGTTTTGATTTTGGTTATTTAGTCATACACGTTGAACTACGAATATGTACACGTGAACGCAAAAGTGGTAATATATAATATGCCGGTCGGCATTTTCAAGTGTGTTACATAAAACAGAACGTAAAGAAAGAAGTTACGGATATAAGCCTAGAAGAAGAGGAATTATATCATAACATAATGTATTGCTTTGTTTATAGAATAATACATGTACTTTTACAAAGAAAGATGTGCTTGTATACCGAAAGCAAGTAAATGAAATATAATGTATTCGATTAACTTGATATTAAATATTTTCATATGAAACGAATCCCATTTTCTCCATCCAATTCAATAGTACATGTATGTATGTATTTGGCCTGTCTTTCATGCTCACCTGAACATATTAGTGACATATTAAATGAGTAGCAGTTTCGTGGCTTGTTCTTCAAAATGAATATGATATTCTTATGCAATGCTTTCCGAAATTTCAGTGTCCTTAATTTATCTGCAAACAAAGTTTTTTGTCTTGTTGAATAACCAGAATAAAATTTCAAGACCAGCTTATTAAACCTGAATTTTTCGTCTAGTCTGATAGATAGTCTGATCTGACCAAAATGACAACCGGTTAAATACCGAGCTAGAAATCGCTAGATCAAACTGATCAGATCAAATCAACTTTTTCAACATCTAGTAACAGTTTTGGTTACCTACCAGTATCAAACATTTTCGATACCTATCCATGATTCCCAAAATTACCGTGTTAGCAAATAAATATGCAAACTGGAAACTAACTATAAAATTCAAATAGAAAATGCGAGGTTTTTCATATGCAACATTGCAACAAAACCCGTCGGACTAAGCATTATTGCGATAATAGTTCAAGGTCACGAAACGACATCTCTATGTACATATTCACGTTGCACTTCTCTGCACTGTTTATTGACTTTATTGAAAATGGAAATGATGAGCCAATACTGTTCATATAAACGAACAATTTTGTTTATTTTAGTTTTTAAAGTATTCAAAAATATCAGTAAACTTACAGTTCAAGGAAGAAGCCTCTAAGCTGAAACCGTACTTGATAGGTTGCTACTATATTCACTGATTTTCAATTCCACGAGCGAATGGTATAGTGTAGAAATTATGTGACCTCTTCAACGAAACAAAGACGACTGACTGAATAAATCTTTGTATCCAGAACCCAGCCTCAACTTCTACAACTCAATTTCAACATGCACTGAAGATAATAGCTGTAGCCTACACCCCCAGAAAAGAATGCTTGATAAGATAAACGTGCAGGTAGTGGTGTGTGTCTGAAATGCGTGGTAAGATTGCGTTTTCATAGATGTAAAAGCGTATTATTATTTTACAGACAACAGGAATTGTCGTTCATGAAAGAAACTCGGACTCGGTATCCAGTTAGTTCTCTTATTCGTTTCATAGTTATTTTGTTACACAACATGACAATCAAAAGAAACCTCTCATAGGAAACTGGTCTTTCTTTTTCATGTCTTGTCGTTTTTACCTTTTATGCATGTATATATCATGATGAGCTAATGATGAACATATATACTGTCATGCATTAAAAACATTATTGGATTGGTTTCAGCATTAGCAGTGGATGTAGGATATACTCTGTCGATAGTCAATGGTTATATCCACTTCACTGCATTATTATTATTGATATGATATTCATGCCTACAGACGACAATAGGTAGGTTAGGTACGTTAATCTCTACAAGACTTGCATTATTGTCGAAGCAGTCGAAGCAATCCTATTATAAAACCAGGGTACACATTCAATCTTGTTGCCTAGTTGGTAATCGTCTCGTCTTCGAAAGACAACAGTACCAGTAGATTGTGCATGATACTATTGAGTTGCTTTTAAGTGTGTCATAAAAAATCACGTAGTCATAAAGTCGCGAAGAAACGTTTTGCGTGTGTGCTGGGTAGTTACATTTTTGCTTCATCCATTGCACAAGTATTTTTGTTCTCTTCTTCCGAAACCCTGATTATAACTTTTAACCTTCCATATATCGTTATATCCAGCTTCTTTTTATGCAGTGGAAATATTTATGGCATAAACGAACAATGTCCACGATATTTGTTAAGTGGAAGTAATACCTATTAGGTATATGCGTGTCATGTATAATATAATAATTTAGGTATTACATCAGATATGAATGTGATGATGATGGAACAAAAAATGAGACAGAAAATCAATACAAGTTAGCAAGACGCGTAAATTTATGGTGCCGAAAGACCAGAAATGCCATTTTGTGTGATTCCTCATCATAATCCTCTTTTCTACAAATCTCATCACGAAAGCAAATATTTGATTCACTGAAAACATTTTACATAATATAACATATAAGCAGTTTACGTACTGCAAATATATATAAATTCACTTTTACATCCATTTGTTGAAATATGTATGGATACTGTATAATATAAAGATATCCATAATATGCTTTTAATGCGTAAACCAACGGGTGATAATGAAGAATAAGATAAAAGAAAGAATGTTCCTACAACGAGCTAGACTTTGGCCGACCACAAAGAACTTGAAAACGAAAAGAATTTTCCGCTGCGCTGCTTTGATTATGTGTAAAAGTACTGGCAGTGGCTATCGAAGCTTAAGTTTGCATAAAGACACAAGCAAGTAGGCATATATGGATGTAGCAATATAAACAACATTAGAATTCGAACAAAGTGAAGTTTTTCCGCAGCTCTGGGGTCTTGTACACCATCTCATCCTCATTAGGATCCCCGTGTATTTTCCCATTTAAATTTGTATCCAAGCGATTTCAAAAACTTTAAATGGGAAAAATACATTGGGATTTATGAGGATATGCGAATGAAGGATGAGGATGAGATGGTGTACAAGGCCCCTGGAACACAATAAAAATGAGGAAATTTTCCTTCCTGAAAACGTGCTGGTTTTCTGCGTTTTCACAATTTTCAGAAATTATTTATGTATGACTGTTGAGCAGTTGAAATTACAAAAAGTATTTTAAATCTGGCAATGCGCTAAATTGAATGAACATTAATGAATCTATTTCATGAACATTCAATTACTGGAGAATGCCGAAGCAACGGTAAGGGACCCTTGAAAAAAGAGTAGTAAACAAACATAGGAAAACAAGGCATTATGTTGTATGATGAATTAGGATCCTATGAATACAGGCCCTACGACACAATGCCTACAGGTGTTTTAGGAAGCAGAACAAAAATAATAAATACATATGTGCTTGGGATTATCCATTTTTATCCGGACGGTTGTAAAGCTGGTTGAAAACGGGCATACCTACATGCATCACTTTCTGGGTAAAATTAATTTCCTTATATTTTGTGTCTAAAGAATACATTGTTTTACGACGTAGTATAATACAAAATATTCCAACAATGTGTATCATAACTCCATTCATGGGGAATACTTATAAGTGTTCCATCTAATGAGTTTTCATTATATATATACCATAATGTATTACAAGTAGGTATATTAAGGTTCCTGTTCCTGCCCTTATTGTCGTGCTATGGTATCTCAAAAAAAGCAATCTATTAACTTTGCTACATGAAGTCAAAAGTTTCGGTCGTTTCATTTTGCTAACATTCCATTGACACAGACATTTTTGCATATTTTACCTTACTGCGAACTGCAAACTTGATTTGCTTTAAATTTATTGATTATAATACGCAATGATCTACCGTTCTTAAAAATGAGTCAGATTTTCTTTTCGGTCATGGTCTCTGTAGCTTTGTTTCTAATCATAGAAAAAGCTAGACCTGTTGATACACATGCAGTGAATGTTTCTCTCTACACGCGCAGTAAGCTGCAAGGTAAGGTAAGGTTCAATTTTATTTTATGTATCTCGTTTTGCGCAAATTTTGATAAGTTAAAATTGAACGATAACATGTAATTTGTCTTTAATAATACAAATTTTTGGAATATGTATAGGTGAAAGCGTAATATTGACAATAGATCGCTGTACCAGTGTACCTGATGACTTTAACAGAAAGATTGTCTCAGCCGCTACAGAAGAATGTGTTCTTCTTTACTCTGACGATTGTTGCCAAGGCTTTGCACTTCAAACAACTGATTCCACAGACTTTACACATTCTCAAGCTCCCAGGTTGACCGTGTCCTCCGTCAGTCCATGTGACGATGGTAAGGTAAGGTTCAATTTTATTTTATGTATCTCGTTTTGCGCAAATTTTGATAAGTTAAAATTGAACGATAACATGTAATGCATATTTTTGGAATGTGTAGGTGAAAGCGTAATATTGACAATAGATCGCTGCACAAGTGTACCTGATGACTTTAACAAAAAGATTGTCTCGGCTGCTACAGAAGAATGTGTTCTTCTTTACTCTGACGACTGTTGCCAAGGCTTTGCACTTCAAACAACTGATTCCATAGACTTTACACATTCTCAAGCTCCCAGGTTGACCGTGTCCTCCGTCAGTCCATGTGACGACTACAGAGCCTTATTTCCTCCTCTGTCTGTTGAAACATGGGGCATACTCACGGAATCCATGAGAAAAGTATCCGAATACACCGACACAGCTCTGTACTACAACGAAAAGATAATATTTTGCCCTTTGACAATGCGGGCGTACGCAGAATTCATAGATAAAGTTTGGGGTTATACCAAATACATTTATGGAAACGGCTTTGGGCCCGAAGGAAGCATACTTTTTGCATACTTTCATGGGGGTATCAAATGGAATGTGAATCCCTACGCAAGAAATTATTTTTCAAAAGAAAGCTCATGTCGAAACATAATTCACTTGACTCACTCAGGACAATCAGCATGGACTGGAGGAAACACAACCAGTGATGGAACAGACGAGATTCTCCGGGCATTGTCGCTGCTTGTGGTTTCCACCGTTAAATCAGTTTACTTTAATCCTGCAGGAAGCGATGATGTGTGGGGATTCGAATCATTTCCATTCACAGAAATATATATGTATGATGTGTATCGTGGTCTCGAAATGGATGATGAGGCCCAGCGGATATTTGAAAAATTTTTGACGAAATCTCATCCACATCCTTTGGGTGGCTCCACGTACTGGTTTAGAAATTGGTGGTTTCCTTTGTATACCAAGTATGGAGGAGCAAAAATACTTGATAATTATTTCAGCGTGTTGGCAAGACACTTTCCGAGAATGCATGTAATGGAGTGGTCGTACGAGCGCGAAATGAATTTGGGCGAGTTTGTGCATTTCTTTAGTGGGGCGGTTGGAACGAACTCTTAAAAGTTTCGCAGTGGAAACATTTATATGGGATTTGAGATTTGAACAACAACTTACAAAAGCCAAGAGAGACTTTCCAAAAATACGATATTTGTAATAGAGTATTTAATAACTTAAATCAATAATTTTTTGTTTAATAAAATAATACAACCATATTGCTCAACTCAATGTAGTAACTTGAAGAATTGCACATTAATAAGTGTTGTGGTACCAATAGCCTTCTACTAGCTTTGGCTTTAGTAATGAAACATACAATACAACATTTCTAACTGCTAACAATTCATAGATTTAAAGGTTAAAGTTATGACAAAAGCATAAAACTTCGATAATATATTCGCAATAAAAATCCAACTCAGTCAATTCTAAATATGTATATAGTATTCTGGAGGAAATGTTAACACAAGATTCAAGGTCACCTCAAATGGTATTCGAAAAATTAAAATGATGGCTGCTTTCCTGAAACTAAAGAATGGAGTACGTATTTTTGATGGGAGCAACGTTTGTACATATCTTCTTCCCAATTTATGGGATAAGAGGGCCTCTTTAAATGCTTTATTAAGTGAAACTGACCTACTTTCAATGGATGTGACATAAATGATCAACGTCACGTAGACAAAACAGCAAACCACAGATATTGCAGAAGCAAGCAGAATAAGTTCTGTTGGAAGAATCTCAGTCATTGTTAGTAAAGCGTAGTTAGTAGCTGACCATAAGATGATTCCAACTGACATTAGAATAAAAATGACAGTTCCCAAATTATAAGACCAAAGCTGTGTGTGAAGAAATATTCTTCGCTGAATGATGATTAGTTTGATGATGAATTTTTGCCAAAGAGTCATTTGAATGATTTCTTCCATAAAACAAACATTTTCCGGCTTTTGGGGCAAATGGCGATGTTTACGTGGACTATTAGTAATTTCGTATAAAATTTGCAATCCTGCATTTCCAATGTTTAGAACAAGAAATAACTGCATTATTGAAAAAATAAGCCAACGAGCCATAATAGCTAACTCACAAGTTGTTAAAAAGAAACGGGCCAGATTTGAGGCAGCAATCAGGAGGAACGTTGGTGGCACGTTGCGAAAAAGTAGGAAAAATGGATCAATTCCAAGCAACACACTAAGTCCTGGCATAATTATACACATGACCAATATAGGAACTATGGCTATTGCTAGGGCAAAAAGGATTCCCAACGCATCTCTATGAATAGGAGGTGGAGTTATCAGATAATGAACTTTGAGCATTTCTACAGCTTTAAAAAAATGAGTAAATTCAAAAATCATTAATCTGCAAGAAACAACTTCATATTATGTGGCTTAACTTTTATTTCTTTTCAAGCATAAATACATACCGCCAATCATAGCTTTATGACTATCCGAAAATAAAGCAGCCATTTCGCTTCCACGAACTGTCAAAGTTACGGCCAAAGAGCTGATGATAAAACCAACAAGCATTTGAATAAATGACGCCAGAACCTGTATGTAGTTCAATGTTGTCCATTTAGAACGGAGAGTTAAAAAGAACCATACGTTGATAGCACAGCAAACAGTTGCAAAAATCATAGTTCCTATGGCAAACCAAGTTTTGGGGATTCTAACTTGAACGAAATGCATGGCCTTTTTTGAGGAGATCCATTGAAACGGGAAAGAAATGAGATTATCGTAAAGTTCAAATGTTTTGCCAAACGTGTACCACATTAGTGGAGTGCCCATTGTGATGTCAAACGTTGACAGTCATCGCTCTTCTTGACTACTCCAGTTTTGGAAATCATGGTACTGAAGCTTGGTTTGTTTTACATAAGTCATTAAAAATTTAAAAAGTCAATTTCACAGCTAATTGGTCTCATAACTCATTTATTAAATATATCCGGGAATTTCCATTACAAATCAAATCAATTACACTGTAAATAATATCAACAAATTCTCGGTCAAAAAATTTATCGGTTGAATACTAAATAACTGATCTAAAACATTTAATCAATTTGTTGAAGATATATTGCACAATGACAATTTGAGACAAACTACCGTATTCTCACTAAATATAGTTCCTGCTATATTGTAGCTCTCTTCTAATTACAGCTCCTGTTGGGAGCGGAAAAATCAAATTTTAGCCCCTCTCCCATTATAGCCCTCTATAGGAGTACGAACAAAGCGTGACGAGCAACGATTTCCAATTTTTGGAAATATTGACTGTTTTTGTGCATAGTAGTTTGAACATTCTGATTGATTTTTGTACGTTTTGATTAAACTTTTGTACATTTAAGCTAAAAATATTGTAAAAAACTGATGTTGGGCGGTTATACACGATGTATATTTTTCAAATTTCAGTTTTTAATCCCTCTTTCTTTATAGCCCCTTCTCAAATTTCAATTTTCGAGTTTTAGCCCCCCCAATAATTAGAGAGAATACGGTAATTGAAATTGTCAGATTTTTTGGGACTGATCAAAACAAAGTGGTTTATTTTGAGATTAAAATGAAAAACTAATACTAAGAGAGTACAAAAAGTTACTTGATGCCGATTGTAAATACGCTCATAATCTGCCAAAATCCAACATAACTTCTAGCATTAAACGTTCCGTAAGACTAACGACTAATCTGTTGTTGGGTAAATGGCAGTGAATCTGATTGGAACCGTTAAAGAACGTAACTTGGCATTTAATTCTATGTGATTGGTAAATGCATATTATCACGGTGTCAAGCAAATATTGTGACCTATGATGATGACAGGATTTAAATGAATATTATCATGAACCCCTCTATCGAAAGTACGGAAAAGTTTTTTTGTCCAACCGTTTACTATTTTTCCCCTAGACAATTTCATTTATTGCTCATTTTTTATCGTTATGATTCAATTCAGGATAGTGATAACTACTAAATTCGGTATAGATGGATGAAAAGAAGAAATTCAAGTCGACAGTCTGATTATATAAAAAGAAGATGAGCAGCTGCAGCTACCTTGCGTCATTGTCTTTTGCAATAAAGCTTACACACTTGTACGTACAAAATGATTTACAACTATGTATACTGGGAACAAATTTTCATAGTTAATATAGCATTAAATGCAGAAAACGCTATACAGGTGGGCCACCTTGTTGAGTCTCAGTTAAGTAAGACGAAAAGGTGTCTACACACGTTTTAGATTTAATGCTGCCATTTTCCTGATCGAAATAAATATGAATCATCACGCTACAGATATTATTTACCAATTGCCAATATTACCACCACGGTAAGCTAAACAATCTGTTCTCATGTATTCATTCGTTACATCGAATATTTGAAAATAGGCCAAGCTCACGTGACAGTGACAATCAACCTTTTATGATGAAAAATCCAAATCACCTACGCAAGTTCTCCAGATTTCACACGGTCAAGGTTGAAGGGGGATTTTTGTAGTGATCTAAATGATCATTATATAGCAATAACAATTCCCAGGGCAAAGTTCTATCACCTTCAGATTCAGATAATTTTTTTTTTTGCTCACACTAAATACGTTAGGCACTAGACACACAAGTACCGAAGTCATAAGCTGCTATAGGCAACCGTCAGAAAAATTCAAATTATACTTGATCAAGTGAAAAATGGCTTTGAACAATTGAAAGCAAATTGGCCGATCACACTAACTTACCTACATGCATTTTTAAATATTTTGGATACATACTTAGGTACATTCGGCACACTCCAGCTTTATACCATTACAAAAATAATATCAGTTTTTTTCATTTGTTCAAAGAAAATACACACTCGCAGACGTAAAAATAAACTATATATTTGAAATTTTAGTTCTAATTCATAAAGAGTTATCTTTTAACTTCCTAAGATACACCATCAAAACGGAACATGATGGAGTTTTCATTTATTACAAGTGGTCAATGTGCTGCTGACAATTTCTTTCTGTCATCATATTTTAGCTCTCGTAAAAACTGCACGAACAGTCCAAGAAATTACATGGACGGCAGTATCGATTACGACTTCAATATCAACTTTCTTTATATTCTTCTTACTTTGCTCATTCCTGCTGTAATATTCATTCCGTTAAGAAACATTTTTTGCAAAACAACTGCAAAAACTAATAGAACACTGACAGGTTCGAATATTACATTTCTTCATCCATTGGCAGCCATTAAGACTATAACTAATGGACTATGCTACATCAACGGTAAATTGAACAATCCATCACAGTAAATATAATAGACAAAATTATAAGTACACCTATCTAATGTATTAAAATATCATCATTAAAAGACATGAAAAAGATGGCATATTTCTTCATGGAAAAGCATGGTCGTGGTGGATGGGGAACGAATATTTTTGGCAAGGATATCATCATTCTTAAT
>JAHZMZ010001137.1:0-20439 GCA_027743805.1 Lepidocyrtoides sp. E14 | reverse complement strand
CTGTTAGCTCTCCGGTTAGCTAGTAGAGCTCGTGTTCCTAGTTCATGCCACCAATATCATAGCGTTTGCTGCTGCTGCTGCTGCTCCTACTTGAGTGAAGAATAAAAAAAAGTACAACTCAACATACGTTCTTACAAGGAAGACAGATATATATATACATACGGAGACAGAAACACGCGCTTTCGTCTTTGCTGCAAATTTGCCAGAAAAAAAAATTTCTTCCAGTCAAATCTGTTAATAGTATACTAGCTTTTGGCTACTTTTCTTGTTGATGATAGCATCAAGTTGAGGCTTGACGATTACGTGACATTAGTGGTGGCAGTGGTTTTTTATTTATTTTTTTTTGAAAATTTTTCATATTTTATAGTTTTCATTGAAAGTTTGCATTAAACTGGGCTAAAAAAAGTTATGGAAAAATAGACACTCTTTCAACTGCTGGCCACTAGTCTCCTCTGTTTTCGTGGGGATTTCTCAAGTACCGTTTTTGAAGACGATGGCTGGAGACATCATGGGACCTCGTTGACTTTTTTCCTGGCTTTTCTACTTCAAGTGAAATGTTGACTTTTCTTTCCTCCACTCTCTTCTCTTGTTTTTCACAAAGAAGAACAGTTGCAAAAGAACAAGAATAGTTCATGGGCTTGATGAAAACCTCCTTGTCCTTCGTGTCTTCTTCATCTTGGTGAAAGCAGCTGTGTCTTCTTCTGTCTTAAAAACCGGCGTTTTCATCGGGAGTGTTGGTGGTGATGATCTTGCCAAGAAAACTTATATACATTAGTACCACTGGCACATATTATTGCTATCATTCAGACTTATACCATTTCATTCATCATTATCATCATCACTGTTATCGTCAACAGCCGTCATAAAACAAATAATATAATAATATTATCATCATTTTTATTACCATTTTCTGCTAAAAACCCATCTGCTGGAAAACAAAAAAAAACACATAGGCACTTTACAAGCAAACAGATAAACGATTCAATAAAAAACAGTGCATTGACTTTCTAGATACATTATACAAATTTATATATTCTATTAATTTCTTCTAAAAAAATAAATTTCACAGAACTGTGCAGGCTGCCTGTTTTGGATAGAGTAGTGTATTCTAGACTATTATAACTCGATGAAAGTTTGTTGGAAAAGTTAACACATACTTGAAGAATGTTGAAGACGACTACGACAACGCAATGACCCATTGAGAATCAACAGCTTTTTCAAATAAAAGCCTCTTGTATACATTTGTGAGTGTGTGGTGGCACCAAGCCCATTTCAGGCTTTGTGAATGCCTCTTCTCTCCATATCCGTGTATTTAGCTTCGTCTAGAAAATGCAATTTGAATGATTGAAAATGGGAAAAGTTTTCTGTCAAGTTTTTCGATGCTCTCCATCTCGTGCTCATAAAACGACATAAAACAGCAGCACAAAGTAAATACATAGTAAGTAGGGTGTAATCATCATAATAATGTTATACCATTATTGAATTGTCAAAAAACAGACAATAAGTGTATCTTGTATGTTTTACCACCACCGGTGAATCAACACCAGACAAACAGGAATTTGGATGGAAGCCGTAGAAAAGTGTTATGGAAAAGTGGCTCATGGGTTTTTGAGAAGCAAAAAAAGGTTCCAAGAGACATAAGCAAACTCGCTTACCCTCCCACCGATTTAACTTTTATCTTATCCATCTATAATAGCTCCAGAAATATATAGATTTTTATACACGTATGTATACACTCGTCAATGCTGCCACTAACAAAGCTGTTGTGCTACTGCTGTTATATATATACTCTGTGACACGAGGCTCTTGACGGGGTGTTCAATAGGCCGTAACAGGAACAAGTTCATTGTCTTTATAATACCACTGCTTGCTGCTACTCTTTCGTCGTCGTCTTTTTGTCTCCCATTATTTCTTTCTTACTTTTCTTGTACATTTTTATTATTGTAATCGTGAGAAAAGAGTAAACCGGATAAACTTTCTTTCCATTTTCTTCTACAAAATGGAGGAATAATAAAAGCTTTAAAAAAGGGTGCAACATGCACTGTGCACTGGCACGTGGTTTACATTCATGCATACACGCGTCGCCAGCCGTGCCGTGAGTGACAAGTGAAGAAAGATAATGTGAGAATGATATGATGGTTCTTCATCATCCAAGCAGGTTTCATGATATGTCATGAGATAGCATGCTAGTTTGGTAGGGTGGTAAAACAACTTTTTGAAACAGTAAAGCATTTTCGTGTATAACATCTATATCTGCGGTTTTGACATTATTTACGTGAAAACCTGTATAGCAGACGGATTCCTTCTAGAATTCTCCGACTTTTCTCAGGATAAAAACAAGTTTTGCAACTGGGAGATAAAGCTGTTCCGCATTCTTTGCACCGTTTCAAAAAAAGAGAGAAAGTTTTGAGGAAAATATAAAATCCTTCCATTCTCCACGAAAATAGGTTCTTTCAACGGAAAAGGAGGAGCAATATAGCCCCAAAAAGAAAGTTGAACTGTTTTTTTCTTTCTTCAAAAAAAGTGGTGTAAAAAGTGCGTTTTAAAAAGTATACAAAATACTATTTTATTGTTCTTGCCACCGTGTTTGTTTACTTACTTTCTTCTTTTATAAACTTCAGCACCATTTTTTAGCGTCTCTCTTGCAAAACATATTGCCAAATCTACCTTTCAAGCGGAACCACTTTTTAAAAATCTCTAAAGCAAAAAAAAAAAACTGAGTTGGTGAAAATAAAATAAAAAATAAAAGAGAGGTAAATAAACTAAGGCACAAGAAGGACGCACAGGGAAAAAAAGCGGCTCTTTACGTAAGTATTCCTTTATTTCCTCACAGGTTTATTCTCTATTCGTGACGAACAAACAAAAGACAAAAAAGCGCACAAAATGGAAACAGAGAAGACAAAGCAGAAAAAGTGGGCTATTTATATATGGATGATGGAGCAGCTCACCCGATTTTTATAATGTTATTGCGCACACCTACAACAACAACAACAAAAAGTAAAGAGCAAAATAAAAAGAGGAAGCGTGTTCAAAGCAAGTAGGGAGATTTTCATGAAGAAAAGCAGAGATAAACAACAAAAAGAGAACCTTAAAAGAAAAAAAGTATAATATTATGTTTGTGTGTTAATGTTCTCTGCAAAAAGAAAGAGAATGGAAAAAGCTGGCCAAAAAATTTAGTGCTGATGCTTCTTTCATACTTTCAGTAGAAACTCCATATGTTTATGATGACACGGTAGAAAATGCGGAAGGAAAGAAATGTGAGGAGAAAGAGAGTAGGCACACACACATAATAATACCTTAATATCAAGTTGAGCACAACCCGAGTGGAATGAGGCAAGGTGATATGATGACTAACTAAAAGCCACTTTTTTTTACTCAAGCACATTATACACTTGTAAAATTGAGTTGAGCTGTGAGATGAAAAGCTGAAAAACAGCGAAAAGCTTAAAAAAAGAAAGCGTGCTTCCTAATGTACTGTGTTAAACCTTGATGCTACTTTTTTCCCCATATACTGATACAAACACAAACAGTATGAGATGGAAACGTTGTAAAAAAAGCTAAACTTGTTTCGGAAGCATAAAAAGATGCAGTACACAAGCAAACAACAATTATGACACTATCATCAAAAAATTCAAAACACTGGCAAGAAAGTATCATTATTTCTGTTTATAAAAAGGTAGAGATAATGATATGAAAAACAAAGTATAAACGAGAGTAAAAGTATAAGATATTGTAGCACAACCAGATCATCAAGCGACATAACATTATTTTGCAACGTGAATAAAACTTTAAACAAAAGCTGAAATGATGTAATAATCAGCTAGCTGCTTCCACCCTTTTCCACTGTCCTATATTTTCCACTGGGACCTGCATATCATTAAAAAGAGACACACCAGCTTTTCTCCCCCTCCCTACCTATGTACACCTCTGTAGTGGCAGTAACGTAAAACAAAGCATTGACAGCATTTTTATAGTTTTCTCTTCTATTTTTTTAACTGGTTGAAGTATTTTTTTAGTCGGTGGACTTCTCCGCTTAGCATCGTTATCGTATGCAATAATAGTAGTCAACGTCCTCATGATTTTCTCTCAGCATTTGAAAATCTGCTTTCTCCGCCACCGTCACTTTCATGATTATATCAGCGTGCAAAAATCCCATTCAATATGGTTACGCAACAACAAATCTAGCTGATATTATGATGATGATGTTGAAACGAAGGAATACATAATCTTGTATAACGGCCTCGTTAGCAGTGCAGCATGTAGTGTGCATGTAATGCCCATATCAAATCCATGAATATCTCGTAGCTGCTCACTGCCATTACTACTGCTGTCGTTCATTATTATCCTGGTTTCCTCTTCATCCTCTCTTTTTCCGTGTCTTTTCCTATTACGGTGGTTTTTCACTCCTCATTGCAAAAGCCAATACTCCACCCATAATGCAACTACCTAAGTAAGCATAAATGTAACTGTGTAACGATACTCTTCTCATTACCAGAGTAAGCTCTCTAATGCTGTTGGCTCCTCTTGTTTATTTTTGTAATTCTCTTATTTTAGAAACTTCATTAAAGCAAGCTTTACATTAAAGTACATAATCCAATGTGCTTCATTCGGCTTATTTTATAATAGCTTTAAACATGCAAATTAATACGTTTACGTGAACAACATACTATTACCCCGTTACAGCTAACAGCAGCACAATGTTTTCTTTCAGTTTCAATAAACTTGGTTGAATATTATTTGCAAAAATGGGTAATGTAATTTTACTTTTTAAAAAAGAGGGAATGACATGGTAGTCATCAGACAATGTAAATATGCATATTAAGTCACAAGTCACCAGTAGGCACTTTCCTATCTCAATCGCCTGGCTAAAGTATCAATGGCGTTCCCACTCTCTTTCTGTACATGGATACTCTACCGACGTACTCAAATGCACGTAACCGTTTTATTTAGCGTTATTTCTTTACATATGTGATGATAGTAATGATAAAGTACTATATAGGTATATATGTATTGTGTTCTGAGCAAAAGCGTACTATCACAATGCCCATTAAAAACGTGTGTGTGCGGTTGGTTAGTTATGTAGTTTGGTGTGTATGTGAGATCGAGAAAGAGCGAAATAGTGAATAGAGCGTGTATAATAATGAACAGGAAAGCAATTTTACTTATCCATATTATGTATGAATTATAATATTACACATAAATTCGCATATATGTACACATATGCCTTCCTCCCATTTGCTATCGCCACTGCTTTTCTGCTGATATCGCATGCATGTTCGAATAATAACGAACGTGAGCAAACTAGTAGAGTAGATTGTAGACCACTGCGTAAGTTTGTTGAATATAGTAGTTGGGTTGGGACACGAAGAGTAATTATAGCCAGAGCCCTAATTATATGTTGGCGATCATTAAATGCTTCACTTTTCTCTCCTTCCCAGATATAATACAAAATATTATATTATGCTACATCAAATTTTACTTATATTTTAGCCAACAATAATATTCCCGTTTGCTTTACCACTTTCTCAATTTCTCCTACAGTTTGTGTGTGTATTAGGCTTACATGACTGAGCACAACAAGTATGCATGTATAAAAGGAGTAGCAAACAAGAAAAAGGATCTTTGAAGCTACTTCGTTTGTTCGTGTATGTCTATAGCTGCTGTTGCTTGAGTGAATGAAGTGAGTGAAAATCATTCAGGCAAAAAAGCAAGCAAGCCATATATTCAATAAAGCCGACTAGGTAGCATATCTTGTTTGCATGCAGGAAGCGAGATGAAGGTAGGTGTTACAGGATGGGTTCGGTTGATAGAAGGGAAAGCATACTTTATTGCTGGAGCCTTAAAAGCAAATAAGGGTTTTATGGACATTCTTCTACTTTGACTGGCTGCTTTCTCCAGTACCCCAATCATCTATATACATGTCCTTTAGTTCGAATTTAACTAGTTGTACTTTACACATATGGGACTAACGATGCAGCAAAATGAGTTGAGTTTTTGGTATGAATAAAAAAGATGAGTTGAATGTTAGGGGCTCAGTTTATCCACAAGAATGAGTAAGGACAACTTTTAAAAGAGAGGAAAGGAGAAAGTAAACACATTTGTATATTATGACAAAATTTAGTTTCCAAAAATATATACATTGTCCATCGACCTATATAATTATTATTAGAATTTCGAATAATTGTTAAAAGTTGCTTTTTATATGGCTGAATTTACACTATAGTCTGCTGTGATGCATCATGTATGAGTTTAATGTATAGTACACACACACAATCATAAAAAGCAGAAAAAACTTGAAAGTTGAAGCAGTGCGTGCGTATTTCCATTATTCAGAGGGGAGGGTATTCATATACAGACAATTGAATTTGCAGTTGTATGTATTGCGTCATAAATATTCTGACAATGATAATACCTACATAAAACCAACTCTTATGATGACGACGATGGAAGCCAAGTGCACGCACACGACAATAATAATAATAATAAAAGTACAAATACAAATGGATCATGATGATACTATCACTAACCAAAGACGAAAGGCAATGACAAATAATGACAAAAAGAAAGTGTAGATTGACAATGCTTCATCTTTCACTTTGTGCAAATGAAAAAAATACAAAAATAGATGGGTAGGTACACAAATGGGTTTTCAAAAAGTTACATTATAAAGAATAAGAGGTAGTATAAAAAGGAAATATAACACTCAAAAGAAGGGAAGAAAAGAAAAAAAATATATATAATAGAAGGAGGTGGTGGTGGCCGAAAATGCATAAATATTTAATGTGACCAAATGATTAAACGAAACCATTGTGTGTTCCTGTTCCGTATGTCTGTCTGTCTGTGTATGTACACGGATCAAAATATGTCTGCCTACTTTGTGACTACTTTTTTTCGTTTTTTTACCGCTCTACTGTAGCATTTCCTTTCTTTGTCGTCGGTTCCATTTAATGAATAATTTCTTTATGTGAGTTTACCTCGTTTCTCTGTAGTTTGTATTTTGGGAATTGAGTAAGATTTTCCTAAAGAGCTTTTAGTTTTTTCTTGAGAAAACTGTTGTAGAACCGGTGACGCGGCACAGTATTTTTACCAGAAAAAAGACTAAAGGTTATTTCCTTTCAGAAGAGAACAAACAATGAAACAGCACATAATTATCTTTCATCAATAAACTGCAAATGAAAGTAGGAACCGGTGGTACGTAATCCAAATAAAATTAATTCGACTGATTGATTTTTTTTTCTCCTTTGCTCATTTCATTATTGTCATTGCACTAAATGAAAATGTCCTTCTTAGACTGCATAATTCGAAAAATGCGTTTTTACTTATCTTGTAAACTCGACAAAGCTCATAAATCAAACTTCCGTAGGAGTGAAAAAAATATTGGAGCATTTTTTTTGCCTACTCAGCAGGCTGTACAAGTTGTTATTTAGGTCTCTATGATTGAGTTGACCCATAAATTTGATCCTTGATTTAGAAGCTTTTTTATCCGCTATGTATGACACGATAAAATATGTTGCAGTCCAGTGCAAAATGGTTGATGTGATTTTGATTACTTTAATGACGTACCATGTGTTGGTGTAAGCTTTATATTTAGTACTATACCAGCAATAGTTTGTGTACCTCTAACATGCTATTATTTTGTTTCATGCAAGCGAAACAACAATGTAACGAGCTACACTAGAGATAATAAATAGGATATATGCAGGCATGTAATACTACTAAAGCTCATAGTAAACTGCCTCTTCTTGACTTGACCTTTGAAAGGGAAATAAGCGGTCTCATTGCGTTTTTTTCTGCATAATATGTGGCCAGAGGTCCAAAGTTAACTGCGGATTTTTGCAAGACATTTACAAAAAAAATAGTTGTTCACCTATAGTCTCTCTCACCAGCTTTTTTGCTGAAAATTTAATATAATATAAAGCAAATGAAATGTATTGTGAATGGCCTGGATTTTTGTTTCACTTCCTTTGCAAACCAAGTTCCAGCAGTTTTATTTTACTTTCTAGAGATGTTTGCTACGAGGTCAGTCAAACAAAGTTTTACAACTTAGGTCATTACGCAGCCTGTTATACATATTATTATACTTTTTTTATTACATCCAATTAAATACTTGGCTTTTAGTGGGAGAGATTCTGCAACTAAGCACTTTTTTGATGATCCTTTAATTATACACATGAAAAAATCTCTTTTGAGTAATGAGATGATTGTCAAAATGATAAAAGTGGTCATTTTCGCGTTTGATGTGAAAAACCTCTTATGAGTAAAAAAAATTCTGGAGTGCTCGTACAGCACTACTCGTGAGCACTCTAAAGTCAACGAGTATACTTTTAGGAGGAAACACGATTTCTGCAATTTTCCAGAGTTAAGGAAAGTGGTGGCATATTGAAAAAGTGATATTAATCTAGACATGCCACCAGTGAATGCGTAATATGTCCCCACATGCACGTATGTGGTAAATTTTATTTACGGTTTAACTCTATTTCTCATGTCAGTTCACTATCGGAACAATGATATGACAAGCGCATGCTAAATGTGACACTATCTTGTTTACAAATGCATAATTAAACACAACTTTGTGGGAATGAATCCACACCTCTACTGATTACTTCACTATTTATCGACTCAAAGAGACAATTATTATTCTTTAAAAAACGACGAATGTGTACATTTACTTCACACTGCTGTCAGTTATTAGAAAACCATGAAGCATTGTAAAAGTAAACAAGTTTTAATTGAAATGTGCAAACTGACACCAAAAATTGCTCAAATACAACCGATAAGTGAATTACACTGAGTAATAATAACACATTAAAGGTATTTTATATAGCGTCATTTAACTATAAACCATATATTTGCTGCTGCACCCTTGTCCATTTCAGTTGTCAACATTTTATTTTTGGTCTAGCCCCTCGTTAAAATGCACATAGGTAACCAAACTATTTTTTCCCTTACTCTGCAACAGGCTGAAGCTCTGAGCCTAAACGTTATTATACATTTACCTTTTCATTTCACTTTTATGTGGATTTTGTAAATACGTTTTTATGGTGGCTTTCACTTGCCTCCTTGTACTGCTATTATTACTATTATTATTATTTTAGTATAGAAGACAGACATGTAAAGTATTATGCCTTCTGTCATGCTGTATATTATACTCGCCTATTTACACAGTGCATGCTTTAACTTAACCAGTAGCAGACATTATTATTGCAATGCAACGGGCTGCGCTCTGAGAGTTGTGGCAGCTCTAGATTGAATTGAATAATAAGAGCCTTTTTGGCACACAAACATACAAAGCCATCAAGGTGCATACATGTTTACTACGATAAAGTGTGTAATATATGCTTACAGAAAGGCAAATCTCTCCTATAATGTGTATTTAAGGGAAAGTTTGAAAGGTGGAGAGTTATTTTATGCATGCATGCGTTTACTTACTGGACTACAGAATGTTTTTTTTTTTTCTACGGAAGATCGATAGCTTGAGAAGTAATGTGGTAGTTGGATGGTAGTTCAGTGTTCAAAAAAGAAAATAGTAGGCTAGCACACGATAATGGTGGTGGTCGTGTGTGGATAGAGGAAACAAAGAAAAATATATTATTTGTTTGCCGAGGAAATGAAATGGTTTGTAATGGACTATGTACATAACAAGCCAAGTAGTCTAAAATATAGAGTAAAGCGTACGTATTATCCTATTGGCCATTCCATCAAAATATGAGGTTCATAAAAATCGTAAAGAAGGCTTTTGAATCGAATAGCTGGGCTAATGTGTTTATGTATAATAATGCTATGTATTGTATATATTCCATAGAGGAAAATTTCGTATTAAGAAACTGTTTTTTTTTCTCGTATGTTTAGTGCATTTTCCCTCAAGGGGGAAAAGATTACCAGTTTTGAAGAAAATAGTGACCTATACTTTATCTCTCTCTAGGAGTAAGAAGAGGTGTGTGTTTTAGTATTTATATTACGCCTTTTCGGCTTCGTAGAGAAATAAGGCCTCGGTTTTCTCAAATTCTTTTCTCTTTTGCTCTATTTATTATTTGCACACGTCATGTTGCTGTTTCTTGTGCAAAAAAAAGTGATGATGATGATGATGTTGATCGGACGAGTCGAAAAGTTTTTTTTTCTCTGCTGAGTTATTATAACTTACATTTCGTGTAGTTAAATATACAGTGTTTCTTCATAAGTTTGTCAAACAATAAATGTAGTTTATTGTAACATGTGTGTATGTTAAAATTATTTAGCTGCGTTGTTCACAAGTTGGGCTCACAAGAGCGTTTTACGAAATGCGAATGAATCAACCAACGGCGACGGACTAGATTAGAGAAATTGATATCTTTCACGCAATTTGTTGTTTTTTTTCTGGAGAAGACGTATAATAAATAAATGGTGGTAGTAGTACACTACCACGCTGCGCTATATTATGGTCATGTAACTCGGAAAATAAATACGTAAATAGTAAATATACATGTTTTACTTTGCATTAAAGAAAAGGCAAAAGCCAACACAGCTCAAGGACATTTCTCCTAACTTGTAGAACACTATCGCATTGATTTTTTTTCATGGCCTGTTTAATGATTCATGCACGTTGAGGAGAAAGAGTCAATAACTGGTTATTCTGTTTATAACTTACACATGCATACATATACAATATACCAGACCGCTAGAACATGCCACTTGACAAAGTGCTCTCTTTCGAACCTGAAATGTGTAGTGCAAATATATGATAGTACTACTTATGTAGTTACGAGTGAAGTTGCTGCTCAATTCAACTTCACATCGTCATTTATTTACTTGGAAAATAAGAGGGTCAAAACACCAACAAGCTTTGTAGTGCAAATATATGATAGTACTACTTATGTAGTTACGAGTGAAGTTGCTGCTCAATTCAACTTCACATCGTCATTTATTTACTTGGAAAATAAGAGGGTCAAAAAACCAACAAGCTAAACAGCACATGGAGATTGGAATGGTATAATGCTGCCGGTGTGTGGGGTTCAGCAGAATAAAAATTAGGAGAAGAAAGTAAGTAGTGGGTATCCACCACTGTTCACGTACGTATGTCGAAATAAATTCCTTGGAACATTTCAATCGTTTCGGGTTTCGAGCAAAATATGGCAATTAGTCAAGCGTTCTGATGTTTTAACTGGATTAAATCGAATTACGCTTGGTTATTTAATCATGATACAAATCTTTCGCAAATTATTTCGCAATTTTGTTTGTCCGCTGAAATAATGATGTGTCCTCTTTAATTCGTAGAATGTTTTATGCGTAGTAATTTGTAAAAATTCTAAAAATTCCTATCATTTATTTTAAACGCTACCATTAACCAAAAATTTTGCATGAAAACCAGGGAGGAACATATTAAGTTTTATAATTTTTAAAAGTATCTGTACTTAAATTTTGGCAATTCTTGTCATGCAAACTTTTGAAGTGAATGTATATAGTGTCAGCAGAGATTAGTGAAACTATTTTTTAATTGGAAACTGTCAACATTTTTGTCATTTTTTGCTCTAACATCTTGTTCATGTAACTTTACTTTTGTTGTCTCTCACAAAAGAATGTTCTAGCACACTAAAACCCTGATGATTTATAACAAAAGCATTCAGAACATGCTACTTGTGTGGTGAGGAGAAGCAAATCACTTCTAATGAGTTGTTTCGGATGTTTGGCAGAGAAAAATGATCAACTAGCTACACAGAGTGTCTAAAAATAAACGAATTCCATAGACAGTATTTTGGTGCTGATGGTTGGAATGGAATGATGAGCATGTAATTAGTTGAAAGTTTCCAAGAAATAAAAGTGTAAAAGTATTTTTTTTTAAACTCATTCTATAAAGTCAAGATAACTAACAACTTGACAAGGGCGTCCTTTAAACAAGCGCACTTTATGCTGTAAACTACTTATTTATCTTTAAATGAAAAAATAATTTAGGTTTTCTTAAAACCAAACGTTTCCGTGGATGCAAAAGAGTGAATTTTTCACTATATTTATCATTATATTTACAAAATTTTCCTGCGAAAAATCACGGTTTTTACAATTTTCTCTTTAAAGCAATGTAAAAATGCACGCGTATATGGCTCTAAATTTTGTCGTGCATTCTCGCAAATAATGCCGAGCTAACAACATATCATTGTCATTCCCATTGCCATCAACATATCAACAAATCATCAAAAAGCCGACCATAAGTATGTCATTTCAGTAGAGCAGATAATACGTAGAGTCTTTTAATAGACAATAGACATATTAAGAGAGCATATTATATAATTTCACTTCAATTCACTCTAGCGTAAAAACACACCCTTCCTATACCTACTTCAGCTACTACACAACAAGTTCTTTTAGCATCAACTGTAAAACAGCAAAACAAAGTGGGTAGCACACACACATATAAATTTTATCCTTGTGTATCTCGTACGAAACGACAGTGGTTTTTACTAATAGGTACAAAGGGGCCCGCATCTTGTTGGCAAGCAAGAAGAGGAAAATCTATGATTTCTGGTGGAACATTTAATACCATAATGCCATCATCCCTGCTCTCTACTCCACTGCCAGTGATTCTGCTGCTCATGTACCACCACCGAACGCATAACATTGTTCGCCTCCACACAAACTTATCTCTTTCCCAAACGAATGAATGCAAATTACCGTGTCTATCTCCCTTCCAACTCTTTTCCCGTTCATTCGCCCGTTTTCTTTTGTCTTTTTGCACACTCTCTCTCTATTTCCTTCTTCTTCTCTGTGACTTGAATGAAATCCCGGGTTGTACATGGCCCATAAAAAAACTGTGCAGAAGAGCTGCAGCAGCAGTAGTGTACAACGCTGTGTGCTGCTTATATTTGTTTGTAAGAAAGAATGGAACCGTGTTGTTGTGTGTTGTACACACACAGCAAACATATACCTATGCTTATATATACACTTGAAAAAGAGCACAAATAACAGGAAACAAATTTGGCTCATCTTCTACTTGACGTAAGCACGTCAGGTTGGTTGACTAACTATAATTGGCCTTCCTCTCTTGAAAATCTCTTTTTTTGTGTATATACTCGTCTCAAACAAAGTGTAGCATTTTCTAGTGTAGTAAACAATCAGAATGGGAAACAACAACCAACAGCAAACATACAAGTATTTTAAAGCTGTACAAAACAGAAGAAGAAATGAGGGATCCACTTTAACTTTATCGTGAGTGTCTGTTCGCTTGGCAGAATGGTTAACTATCTCGTTATACCTATTACGTCTGTACTACCCACTCCTCTATTTCTTCCCTTCAGGAAGTTTTTTCAAGTCACCCACCACACCACAATATTGCTATCCTCTCTCCTTCTCTTCCGTTTTAAGCTCAAAAGACGAAAAATCCAAAGTCGGCCAAAAAATAAATACCTTCTAATTCACTTTTTCTGTTTCATGTTTCCGCTTGTACTTTTTCTACTCTATACTTGAAGCTTTCAGAGTAAAAAAATATATACGAGGAATGTAAGACAATATGATGATGATGATGATGATGACGATCACAATGAGAATGTCTGGTGCGACGGCAAACCATTTTTTATTTTGTCGGTTGCCTCAAAGTGATTCATTCATTTTCTTTGTATTTTTTTGCAAGCATTTCTCTCTTTGTTGTTTGTATCCACTACTACTTTCACAACGAGTCCTTATGTTCATTCTCCAAATTTTACTTATTACTAGTGAATAACTTGTGCTCTGTAAAATTACTGTGATTTCAAAGGACTTTTTTGGGAAAAAAATGTGAATATTTCTGATATAACTACACCATAGCACTGCTGAGACATGGCTAAACAGTAATAAGAGTACTGCAAGTCACCAGATCAGCAAAAGCATAAAGAGAAAATTCTAGTTTCTCCCCAATTTCCATTCAAATTCTTTTTATTTGCTAAGTTTCTTTTAGATAAAAAGGCAAAGCTATGCAATTCTTTCATGTTTTCGTTTCTGTGAAAAGAATACACACCGCCATCGTCATCACATCATTCACAGTCTCCATGATAAACCATTTTCTTTTCTTAATGCTGCCAGCTTCTTGCGCTTCTACAAACATTCCCACAAAATAGTCAGAGAGCCACCTTCTTCTACTTATCCGACAGACAAGCAAAAAAATAAGAAACAAAACCAAATGATGTCAAACGAAATGATGATAATAATAAAAAGGAAACAAGCCATAAACAACATTACCGAAATACCAGGAAAAGGCAAAGAAAGAAGAAGAAGTAGGAGCGTGCTCTTAGATATTTCCTTTTTTTCTATGCCTTCTTGACTTTCCTGTATGCAAAATTTCCAGTGAAAAAAAAGGAAGAAGAAAAGACAAACAAAATCTCAGTAGACACAATGGCGACGATGCGGTGGTGGGAGAATCAGCATTGCGTACAATAAGTAAAGAAGTATGTATGCATTGTATTATGTCTCTCTCCGTCTATAACATGCGTGTACGCTACTGTAAACAGTTCGCCGCAGCATCTAAACCTGTGTATTATACATATATCTTGGATTTTTCTGGCATCTTCTTCTCAGATAAAAAGGAGAAAAAAAGAAAGCAAACAAAACATCATTGGGATTGGCATGTAGCAGGCAGAAAAGGAGATTCAAAAAAATGCTCTGTTTAAACTAGCTTCCACCTTTATGCGTATCAAAGCTCCCAATGTGGCATAAAATATAATATATAAAAGTTTTATACATATTTTACATTCCAAACAACGTCATGCATGATTTCACATTTTGTTTGTTTACATCCCCACCATACAGAATTCTTAATAATATCATTATTATCATTCTTACCGGAATATTGGAGAACATTGGAACGCAGCAGAACATCTCTTTTCAAAAAAGGGAAACAGCTCAGACTCTAAACTTCAGAGGGGTTGTATGATGGAAAATCATAATAATAATAATACCTTTGCTTTTACTTTCTCTCTCTCTCTCTCTCTCTTTCGCTTTTTCTCATAAAAATTCATATAAAAAATATTTAAGGAGACAAGAAGTTTAGAGATAGCTGTCATATTCTAGCTTTGTCCCAGGCAATTCATTTAGAGCGACTTGTTTTCTTTTCATGTCTCCTTTTTAAGTTTAGTGGTCATTATTGCATATTAAATTCTTAAGCGAAATTTTACTAGTAGCTGTTATTAGTTTTGACTTTGAAGGAGGACCATGGGACCATATTGATGAGTTCGAAATATCCTTCACAGCCGGATACTTCTAGATATATGCTTACATTTTTATTGCTTTAAAGGACTATATGCCTTTATTGTATGTATTTTACTCCTTAGACAAGTGTATCGGAACTTGAATTGAATAAAAGTATAGGTATAGAGATATGCAATAGGAATGTATTCTATGTATTATATTCTATTGGCCTTTTTACTGAAACATTTCATGAGTCGTTACTCTTGCCAAAAAGAAAGTAAACATGACATCTCATTTTGAATTCTAGCCATTGTTCAAACTCACTATACTCGACATGTAGGTATATACATTTCCCGACAGTTTAGGCAAATTGACTTTTGCTTTCATTCTAAAATGTAGAAATATAAAGAAATATATTGCATACCCACTTGTGTCATTGCATGTACCCAGATTGCGGGTTAAAAAACAACATAGGTACATACAAAATATTACGTAATAGGTAAATTTGACTGAGTTAGTGGAGTAGGTATGTAAGTTGAGATGTGACAGCAAATGTTACTTTCTTCAATAAAGCATTTTTTTTCTTCGTTTGCAGTATGAACCGGTTAGTAGAAACAGTTGAATTGGTAGTAGAAATAATACATAGGGAAAATTGTGTTTGGCTGGTGATGACTGTGCGTTCTTTCTCTCAAGAGCAGAGCAGTAAACACGTACACTGGTTCCGTTTTCACCGACAAACGACTGCGAAATAGAAGAATGACTTCTTCAACTAACTAAACACTCAAGCACACGTATTGTCGTCCACTTCATGCATGTACCCTCCAACTATGACTTTTTTCCGTGTAATATTTTCCTTTACGCCCATTTCCATTCGTTATGATTTCAAAATTCCACGTGGAACACCATCAGCAAGCTAAAACAAGGGTTCATATAGTATTGTGTGGAAAATCAGTTTTTAGGCCATATGCCTATTCGCCACGAGAATTGCGAACATTTGCGATCCTCCCACGTCAAATATGAAGCAAAAAGAAAGGTAGCGTGAGGACGCCTCTTTTGTTTTAAGAATGGTAGCAAAGCAAATAATAAACTGGTGAAAAGAGAAGTATACATTGATGTCGATGTATGCATAGAAAGTAAAAACTCAGGCTATAAAACTTTAGGTACCTAAGTAGCTCACGGCACAAAAGTTACTATTTTAAAATTTTGAAAAATGGCTTGCTCACTCCCAGCAAAAAAAAGAAGCATTAGTCCTTGACTTTTTTAATCTTACACAATATTATGGAATAATTGTTTTCAAATGTGGAAATCGTTTACATCAGCTCAATATTTCTATTTTCAGTTAAAAAGCATGAAATATGCCTAATACCCGATAAATGATTTGGTAGGAGTTTTTCACAGTTATGGAAAAGCATAAAAATTAGCCAAAAAATAAAAACTATTTACGTAATAGACATGAAATGGAGCCGAACCCGTCTAAATAGTTTATGCGAACGATGCCGGAATGACACGTGTGGAAAACTGGAAAAAACTAATTTGTAGTTTGTCGAATGATTTCACCTTTGTTTTAGTTACGAGCATTAGCATATTGTAGTGCTCTTTTTATTGTGACAGTTTGTTAGCTAGAGCTATTTATTTTGAAATAAAACTGGGTAACAGCGTCATGTGTAATAAATTACTTCTATGTAATAGTTTGCCAGATATCAGCCGTATCAATATCAGTTAGAAGGTTTTACTTAACTTCGATATATAGTAGTGACACATACTTTCTACTACTTTATTGGTTTCTACCCTTTTATACATATTTACTATTTTGTTTTCCAGTTACACAAACCACGCAGGCAATCATACATTTTATAATAATATTTATTTTTTATGTGCTAGTCTTCTCCGAGGAAAAATTCGAAGTCTTGTGACACAGGCACGCATATAAAATGCATGATTTGAAGTAATGGAAATAATAAAATGCTTTTGTTGGCAACATCGGTCACTAGCACTTTCGAGTTGAATTGGTAAGCACATTGTGCCCGACTTCTGGAAACTCCATTAAAATTTACTAGTGTGGCAAATTGTTTTGAAAATATTGAGGATGATTATGATGACCGTACAATAAATGTAATTTAATATTAATTAATGTGTTCAAAAGGTTTACTTGAAATGTTTTCTTAAAATTAGTAATAATATCGACACTTTTATAAAACTCCCATTAGTATTCTTTTTTATTATCAAGAAAGAAATGTGTGTTCAAATAAGTTTCTTTTCAATGTGAATGAACTTGAAGGCAAAAATAGTAAGAAGAGAAGGAACAACTGGTTTCGTATTTCGCATGTGTGTTGTTAGTGCTGCTCCAACGACTACAAAGAACTTGCACCGTAACTAAAGATATAAATAAGAGACACGACGACAATTTTGGTATGTCTATATAGTTGTCTCGGACGAACACAGAACAGCCAAACTTGGAAAATATGCCTGCAGACTGTAAATAGCTCTCGTTTTTCCTTCTTTCGCTCACATTCATTTAATTTACAGATGGAGATGAGCACCCTACAAATCAACTAGAGACATATAAAACTTCAAAACAGTCAGTGAGAGTGTAGCTAGTGCCATTCCATTTACGTATTAACGAAACCCATTCACATGACTTACTCCTTCTTGACTACCACCGCTACCTCTTTCCTTCTCTTTTTTTCTTTCTTTCTTTCTTTGGGCATATTGCTGATGTTACGCAAAAGGCGTCTGCTGAAGAAGCAGGAAAAGAAAAAACGCTTTTACGTAATTTGACTGTAGAGATTCCCATTTGTTTGAAATTAGCTCATGTTCGCCATTCGCCATACTCATCGTCATCATCGTCACCATCATAAGGAAACACGCTTGAAGAGTATACTCTATGAAATGGCTCGTTCCACACTACGAAAAAGGAAATTAAGGCATGCAAAACAGTCGTCTTGTGTGAGTGAGAGAGAACCATTAAAATACGCTATTTATCCAATTACTCATTCGATTCGTGATTTGCTTCCAGCCAGCCACCAGCAGCCAAACTGTAACTACCTACCTACCCACTAGCTCCAAACTCGGAGTATAAAAATTGAGATACGCACTTTGCCTTCCTTTTCCATAACTTCTTAGCAGGCTTGCTGACAACATGCGAGTACGCTTTTTGTATATGGAAAAGTAGGCAGTTCGCTGCTCTCATCGCCAGATTACAAAACATTTTTCTTTTTTCTATTCTTTATCACAGCAACTTCAATAATAACAAAAATAACAATATTAAATCTTGGAGCAGTGGTACGCGTACACGACACATTACTGGCAACAATAATATGCAACATGCACAATGCTGCGTATAGTCACACCGTTTGTTTGCCACTTGCCTATAGATAAAAAAATAAACTTCGTTTTCATTCATGAACAGCAGTATTTTAGTGTAACGAATGAGTGGATATTTATATAAAGAGATTATATTTCGTATGATTTCCGCTCCTTTTTTTCTCAAAAGATATGGAATCATTTCTTTTGGATACACTATATTTATTAGATAAATCTTCATATAAAATAAGCCATTCATGAAACAGAAAGAAAGTAGGAGGAGGAGGAGGACAAAACGAAAATATTATAAAGAATGTTATCTCTTGCGTTACTTTTTTTATCTTCTTAAATAAATAGGAAAAAGCATAAGCCTCTTGCTATATGTGCGTTGCAAAAGACAGTAAAGGAAATCTTTGAACAAACTCAGAGGGTGAAAGAGAGAAAAAAAGTAGAAGGAAACAAGTATCGTTGTAATTCCACAGGGAAACTCTGATGGTGACAAGTTTGAGAAGGAATTTTACCAGACTACCAAACCGGCAAAATGGATGGAGAAAGAAAGACCATTGAAGAGATAAATATAAAAAATACATGAGAGGTTATACTATTTATGTACAAGATACACTTCACCCAACCAAAAGCAGTTTCTTTTTTTCTAGTTTTCTTTTCACTTCTTCAACAACTTTACTTTCTTTCCTGGGTGAGACAGAGCCAGACTCTGTGAGAATGGAATATGGGAGCTGTAGATTCAGACACAGTGGTGTGGTAGTTGTTGTAATAGTTCTACCCATCACACACATGAGCTCTTGACGACTTAGTCACAAGCTTAACAGACATACTCATTTCATTCATATAATAATAATCATAACAATATATTACGTTATAATTATATCAAAACATCCTTTTCTTGTGTGGTTAGTTATAGATAGGGCTTTCTCAAGTAATGAACTTTTATCCATTCCTTTTTAATATTTACCCATCTCATACCAGTAAAGGAGTAAAAAAAAACTTTTTTCCTAACAAAATAATATGCCGTTCAAATTGGGTTGGAGGAAATATAGTTTTTGTATTCGGAGATGACAGCATTTATATAAAATTCTTATGTCGTAAACTGCTGCAAGCGTTTGCAAGCTTCTTGTTGCTCATTTATGTGGTTTTTTTGCAGATGTACAAAGTAGATCAGGGAGACGCAGACAGAAACGAAATTGGTGCAGCGGCACTAGATTTTCTCTTTTTTACGAAAAAATATACTTTGCTTTTCTTTCGACTTTGTTTTTTTTCCTGGTGATGTCATGTCACAAAGAAGGAGAAAAAATTCTTGTTTGCAATAAGACACGTACCTTGGGTACGTCGCCGTGTTCATTTCAATGATACATGTGATGTAGACAAGAGACAATACTAATAATAACTTTTTAAAAAAGCAGATTGGTTTGACGGTTTGTACACATATTGCACGTTTAGCCGCAAGGAAGGGAACAAAATTAAAAGGGTTATTGCACTTTCATAGGAGGGATCTAGAAAACTTTTTTCTTTTTTCTTTCATTTTACTTTTTTCCCTAAAACGTCGACAGAAATCTGTCAGCATTGCCGCAATTAGAAGAAGAAAAGTGTTGAATAATTAATGAAATTTTTCTCGCCATAGAACATACTTTTTTGCCCAACCAGATGGAAATAGTATAAAACAAGAAAAAAACTGACACTACGCCGTTGGTTATAGAGTATCCAAACATAAGGTTTGCGGCTCACCGAGAAAAAAAAGTTCGATTTAAAGCGAAAGAAAGCAAAAAAAAACTTGAAGAAAAAAGTATCAAACGGAAGAAAAAATGTTTTATTGAATTCATATGATCCCTTTTTTTGGTGGAGGAGTTTCTAATAGTAAGTGGAAATTTTGTCAAAATAATAACGGTATTCAAGGTTGTTTTGGAATCTGATTCTTAGTCAGATAAGACAAGACTGAAATATCAAAACTTTGAACACTCGGATGAAATTTGAGCAGAAATAGCAATTCTGAAAACC
>JAHZMZ010001136.1:0-20447 GCA_027743805.1 Lepidocyrtoides sp. E14 | reverse complement strand
AAAAAAAAAAAAAAAAAACCACCAGCCCTACTAAACTTGTTGTTCATTTAGAGAAAGTGAAAGTTAACCAAACTCAACATGGAGCATCTGTCGTTACCCTTTTCTATAGCACTAGTGATATTTACATGGGCATAGGTACTAGCTAAACTAACTTGCATTTATTACTCAAGTGTACATGATGTGGCAACATTTTCTCGGAAATGTACTCTAAGAACCTTGAAAATGTTGTGAGAATGAAAAAAGTTTTAAGGTTCAATATCAGTTCCTTCACATTTGCTTTTTTGTTTCCTACAGTCCAGTATTCTATTATTTGTGATTAAGATGCATTTTATTCTTTGCTCGGAATGGCCGGAATCCAAATGGTCTCGGAATTAGATGATACGTGTGTGGCGAGAAGTTAATGAAATGAGACAGTTGGTGTTTCCTCTTATTTCCGTTGGAGTGGACATTTCAATTTGATTTCGATTCATTGATTTTCTTCCGTTTACTTAATGAAGTGTATTGCAGTATAGTACCTACTCCACATTGTAAAATTTAAAATGTAGATCTGTACTAAAGCATATCATGAGAAAGGAGAAAGATAGAGTAACAGATATTTCTCTGAGTAATAAAAACAGTGGACATAGCATCTGCGTTTTATGCTGGCACCAGCAGTGCATCAGTAGTGTATACACTCCACACAACAAGTGAAGAACTAGGCAACTTCAATTTAGGAAATAAAATGAAAGAACTCTCTATGTAAAGAAGTCAAGACATTTTTTTCAATTTTGAGTTGAAAATGAAACAAAGAGAATGTTATTTGCTTTTTATCACAAAGTACTCCTTTCAAGCTGACTTCTAAACGAAAGCAAACAAAATACAAAGTAAAAAAGGCAAATATTGACCAAGTAAAGGCACACACATGCATTTGTTTTACTTGATTATGTAGTAATTTGTCTATATTTTTAGTACTTACGCTCATATGTAGAATATATGGGTGAAATGGATAGTAATGGCGATTTGTGCTATTGGAATGGAATGTATGCGTGTCGTGCAAGTTGCTGTTTACTTACATTTTGACATTTTATGCTAACTCGATTGAAGCACTTGTGGACACAGATAATTTCAAATATGATGTATTAATGAATAGTAGTTAGGGAAAGGTGGAGGTCAGTAGTTCATCAGTTTATTTAGACGTACACATTGTAGATAGGAACTGAGCAACAATGGAAGAAAATCTCAGTAAAAGTAAACCAAATTATTTATAGCAGAGCAAATACAAAATGAATCTCTGTCCGAAGTACAAAGGTACTAGCAGCAGTAACATATATTGACTACCGTACTGTTTAGGTTTGAAATCAAAAAATGATTTTAACTTTTTAGAGTGAGGGTATTGCACTAAACATTTACAACTGCATTGAAGGATATATTGACTAACATTCATGCGGACGGACTTGACATGACGGAGTGAAAACGATTCATCTTAGAGGCCCATATGTCATACGTCAAGTAAAAGCAGTCAGCGTTTAATTGTGATTAGCATTATTATCACATAACCAATCGCTCAACTTTCTCTTCTCCACTTTGCTTACTTCAATACTTTTGCTGTTAAATAGATTCGACAGCAGTTCTTTCACAATACAAATTAGAATAAAGAGAATGATGAAAAAGTAAAAATGATTTTATCTCACGAACTATAATGTACTTATTTTATTTCGTTCTAACAGCTCAACCAATTTTTTGCTATGCCATGCCCTACATTTTTTATTACATATTTGCTTTGTTTTACATATTGCACACATTTTGTCTTCCCTTACCTACATCAATCATCAAAAAAGTAAGTCACAACAATCTAACGCTTGATTCATCAACAATTTGTGTCATGCAATAATATTATGCTCGATTTGATGCAAGCAGACGCAGACTCCACTCATTATCCTACTTGTATTTTCCAGTAAAAACTGCTATATTCCTGTACTCTCGAAAAAAAAGATAATCTTAAGCGTATCTATGTCTGTTTTTATTGAGGTAGATCCTCTCATCTCCACGAAGCTTTATTACTTTTACAAACTTCTAATTCCGATTACATCAGTAGCAGACGCATTTCATTACACTGAATGTATTTACGAATGACTGAATACGCATATCACTTATTATAATACTAACTGGGACATAGGTGTATGCATGCCTACTTCCAAGGAACTCGATGTTTCAATATGTAGAAAATTTCCTTTCTCCATGCTTTCTACCCTCCGGTTATTTTCCTATTATTTAGGTATCCATTATCTATGTAGGTAGTTTGTGCAGTAAAACGTCTTCAGAGAATGAAATCAGAGCTCTTTTTATCGGCCGCAGGGGATTAAACATGAAACCTGCTTCTCGTTCTATTCAACCAGAAAAATAAATCGGAGGCGTGTACACACCTATACATGTATACAAAAGCTGTATAGTCCTCGTCTCAAGCAATTATTATTCTGCTTTCTGCAGAATGATATGTACACTTACGTAACAAAATGAAACTGAGTGCGCGCGTGTATGATGAGAGAGCTATATTTTTGTCTCTTGTAACTAAGCTTTAACCAGAGACGAAAAAAAAAATCTGGAACATAGAGGACAGATTATATGTACATTATTATATTCCGAAAAATTCCAACACAGCAACGTGCAATGTGCGATTAAAGTTAGATTTATACTTGCTTGTCTTGGAATTGTAGCTGTGGTGTATTTTTTGAAGAGAGTGAAATTCACTCCAATTTCATTACTGCTAACATGCCCTTTTATACGGCTTAACTTTCGGAATAGAGCTCTCTCTATTTTTTTTGGAAAAACATAATTATTTTTTCTTTTTACATGACCAACCTTATTCTTCAGTTTAATAACCTATCGATTTATTTTTTATTTTACAGGAAACTTGATCTCCAAAATGAACCCAGGCATATGTTCAGTCTGAAATGATGGCTTGAAGTGGAGAAAAAAGCATCAGCTTTTTGTAACTTAATCCAATGTTTGTCGTTATAAATGCAAATGGGGAAAATGAGACAAGAAAAGATTTTGTACACCTTTCCCAGTCCTAGTATTCCGTTACGTCGTTCTAAATACTGTCGAAGACTTTTTGGTCTTTTTTTATTTAGAATTGTAGTCTGTTATTTATTTCGAAAAAATTGAAAGCTTGAAAAGGTACAGGAAATAGCAGACGGAGAGCAGCACACAGCTGCAGATCCATGAAATAAGAACTTGATCGCAACAGTGTCCACCAGAAATTTCTCATGTGGACTTCTACACTCATGTATAAAACATGTGTGGGAGGAGTATATTGAAAATAGCTCAAATTCTGCAACATAGTTTCACTTCTACCATCTATATTCTAATTTACCTTCCCCCTATTGTACATGTTCTCAGTATCGTATTTAAAGCGCGATACGTTCTTTCAAATACGTTAAGATGACTTTCAATATAATTAAATGATACTGAATTGGAGCGTGCTTTCTCATACAAGTTGTACTAAGATGTCCGGATTTCGTAAACTAATAGCCTGTCATGCTGTTCGTATACAAACAAATTCATTTTCTTGAGTTTGTTTTTAAGACTACACGACGTCAATTGGAATGTCATCATAAATTTCGGTATAGTATTTTGGATACGGCCAATTGCTATCCCCTTAGATGATTTTCAACTCTAACTTTGGTTATTGATAGGTTAACTATGATGAAAATCAATCACTCAATTGCGTCACACTAACAACTTTCAAGGAACACATCATTGCTTCTACCACGTACCTCAGGTACAAGTGACCCGTAAAACCAATGCGCGTAGCGTAAAACACAAAATTTATTATCAAGTGACGTTCGTCTTTTCGGACCCACGTAGTCAAGTCAAGGTCCCCTCTTACAGTGCTCAAAATGAACGTAGCCAAGTATCTTATGCATATAATGAGTATGCAAGAATAAAAGGTAAAAGTGACTTTACGCACATTTTGGTTTTAGCCTAGCCAAAGGAGCCAAATGGATACGCGAAAATTATTATAACTTTCATCCACGTAAGAAAAAGGAGCATTACAACACACACAGACTCTAGTTTATACTACCCAAGGCACATTTAAAATCCGTCCGACTTTTGCAAAATAAAGTTACTTTTAATATGAATTTACTACAACAGTTTTCATCGTCAACTTGCGTTTTGCAGAGTCGGCAAGAAAGAAAGTCAAGCACTCGCCATGCATAAATAATATCCTGGCTTGATTATTATAGTTATAAATTTCTAAACACAAGCATAATGATTTTGTTAATGTTGTATTTAGGTCGAATATTTTGCCGCTTAGTTTGCCTTGATTAACTGTACTGGAAAATGAAGCAAAAAAGATTACAGACTTACGACCACCCCACTGCACTATATACATACATATTACAGCGTCGACAATGATGATGCAGTCTCAGTTTTTTGCCACCATTTACGCCAAACCTTCATTCCTTCCATTTAGCATTTTGAAGTAAAGGGAGCACCAGCATCCATATGAGAAGGAAAAGCAGAAACTTTTTTATGAGCTCACGTAAACATTTTGTGCGTACCCAGAGAGAAATAATAATACTTTCTAATAATAATCAAAATCTTTACAGCTCACGTAACTTGTCCTGTAGCATATGCCCAAAAATACTACATGATAATTCGCAATTCTCTAAGCGTACAACCACTACTACCACTACCACCACCACCACCCACTACCGCTATTATAATGTCGTCAATGAAATGCGTAGGGATTGTGCGAAGAAGCATGAGTAAAGTCCTTGATAAAACATTCCCATCTAATTTCATTTTACTACAACATGCGAATATAAACCGTCTTGCTTCATAGTTAAGTTGCAGCTTACTGTTGACTGTTACATACCTAAAAAAAATTCTTGCTGCTAGCAATTCCCTTATGCAAACAATAACAATGCTAATATTTTGGCAACAGTTTGTTTCACTCTTTCTTACACAATTTTCTGATTATTATTACAAAATGCGTACGCTATTTATTCCCATTCTAAAAAATAAACAAGTACAGTAATCTCGCTCACAGCCAGTGAGCCAATCGCACATTAACTCGCAGTTTGTTTCAACTGATCCTTTAATCGTTTTGTCTTAAATGACTTGGAAGGGAGGTACATTGGTGTTTTGACTTGATAAACGCTATACGCAGAGCTACGCACATTTTTTATCATTATTTTTTCTTCATACCTATTTTTCAAGGAATAGAAAATTGTCGTTTTCACAACTATGCTTGTACGTTTATTGGTTTATTATTATTGCTTTTGGCGAAATGGTGTTTCTAAATACAAAAAAATCTCTCTGAAATCTCAAGATGACCCAATATCAAGTGCTCAGATTTACTTTACTTAACCTACAAACAAAAATGACATGCCAAATACAATCGGGTTTGTGGGCACCTATGTCTATACCTACTCAAACTTTGCACTACAACAAAGATTTTATATTTTGATTGTTCAACTTGCTTAGCATTCTTAAAAGTTTGTGAACGAAAACTTCTGAAACAATAAGCTTTGTTGGTTGTGCCGAAGGCAGAAATATTTGTGTATCTATTTGATGAATCTTTTCAAATGGAGTGCTAATTAATATAGAAAACTTTGATGTATACTTCAAAAGTATTTATAGGACATATAAACGCCACCACCACACCAACATGGGCACACGTTTAGTAGAACATGCATCAAAAATCAAAGAATGAAAGTTATGAAATTCCTCTATTAATATCATCATGCCCTGCTAGTTCCAGGAATGTCAGTTTGTTAAAATGTACTACGAATTATATCCATTTGGAATGTAATTATGCATAGGTATTTCATTGTCTACCGCTTTTTAAAAACTTTTCGGGAATGAAAGGATCGGACATGGCTGCATGTGACATTAAAATTGATTAAAGTTCTAGAATCATTTAGGAGTGTTGAGCATGTTGTGTTGGAGGATAGTACTTAATACTTTAATTACCTACTCCGGTATAACAGTGTCTCACGGTAAAAGCAGATACCATCGACACAATCACACAATTGATCTACTAGATATGGCTGGGGTTGACTGTGGCACTGAAAAATTAGATGGCGTCGTAAAATGTAACCTGTTGCTAACTAATTTATTTTCATCCTCAAAAGAAAGTTATTTAAGGAAAAGGTTATCGTACTGCAGTGTAGGGTGTTATTAAATTTGAATTACAGAAATTCTCCTATTTAGCTGACGCTCGTGTTAAATGAATACGGAATGCAGATTTTTATAGCAGATGTTTTTCTCGCATGCTGATGAATAATTTTGTTGAAAAATGTAGACAGCGGGAATAAATTGAGCAAAATAAAAAACTGAATTTGCATGCATGTGAAGTGAGAAAATTGGAGAAAAATTGCCATCACGTTGTTAAAACTGATGTGTGTGGGCGAGTAAACAGTGATATAAGTATTGAACTTGTACATATGAATGAATAGATGGTCTAAGCCTTCAGCTTAACTTACTTACTTTACTTTCTCGTGTTTTGCAAACATAATACTTTGAAGCCTGTATTATTATGGGTGCTCTTTGTTTCATGTCACGCGGTAAAAATTTTATGTTATGATATCATATTATTTATTTATACATAATACGCTCGACAGTACCTTTGTTTGGTTAAAGGAAATATTGCATTTGTTATTTTCTCAGAAGTACACTTTTATTTTCATGACTCATTTTATTTCAGCTTTAGGAATACCCGAAATGTTAAAACTGCAACTGCTGCAAAAAAATGCATTTAATCATTTAAAAAGCTTGTTCAAGTGACATGAATTTGATAGTTAACCGCACACACAAATTATAGAAATCACATAATATGCATCCCACACTTTTGTATAGTATGTACATGTCTTTGGTACGTGAGCTTCATAACTTTTATAGTGCATGCAATCGTTAAAAGGTTACACGTACCTAATTAAAACAAGCCAGACGGTAATGTGCGCAGCAGAATGGCGGAATAGGTAACTCAATGAAAGTAACTCCAGTGTTAGAAGGTGGAGCACATTTACTTGAGTCGTCTATATTTAGAAATAAGTGACTCAGCAAAATATCGTTATCGTAAATTGGCACTTTTGTACTCATAATCAATTTGCATATTAACTGTGCATTGGAAGAGTCTGTCCTTCAAAATCGTTTTAAACTGTTTCAACAGCAAATTTTGTTTGCCTGCCTTCACTAGTACCTACCAAACCATTACAATAAAACTCGAGTCGAGTTACTCACCACGAGTTTAGTAGCCAGCCATTCTACAGAAGTCTCAACATAACCGTAAAAATCATTTATGCATAATATGCTCTTTCGTGTATCATTGACATCAAAGAAACATACATACCTAAGACAATATTGCCATCATCATCATGAGGGTGTATTTTTAACCAAATTGGTGGCATCATTTTTCCATTGTAGCAGTAGGTAATAAAATGCAAAAATACATTCTACTCTAATGGAACTATAATCCTAGTTTCTAGTGCATCATATTTCTGGGAAAATGTACTCTACCTATTAATGTTGTTCCAGAAATAACTTGGGTGAGTTTTTTTAGCAAAAAACAATTGACAGAAATGCACGTGAATGGGTCTAATGGGAGTGCACAACTAAAATATCCATTATTGTCAATGAAAGTATTGTTAACATTCGATTTAAGTAGTATTTTGACAAATGATAACTCGTAAAATTAACATAAACTAAAAAAACGGGTTTCATGCTCATACCACGTTCCTGTCAAAGTTTATAAGATTCATTATGCAACTAACATTACAGAGAATATTCAAACATTAATGCTCACCTATTTTCCAGTTCCAATATCATATCGGAAGAAAATATTCATTCGTCATGAGTGACAAACGACAAGAAGCTTACAATTAGTCTACCTGACAGTCGTTGTCATTTAAATCTTTTCCCAAAGCTAGGTGTAATACATTTTATACCAGATCCTTCATGATTTACATTATTTGTCAAATTATTACCAAATGCTACTTCGTCTTGTATAGGTCGCTTGTTTGTCCTCTATTGAATATCATTTTTATCAGGCAGACCATACTATATTTACACGCGCTTGTCTGCCCCGTAACTTAATTATCAAAATGCTAGTTTCTCCATACTCAATTTGCTTCACTGTCAGAAAATCAAGGACACTCCCTTAAAATTCCAAGTAAAAGTTGTGACAGCGAACAAATAAAAAAATTAATGTAGTAGAAGGCATCATGCAGCTTATAAAATTAAGATTGCAATGACGTTTTATGACTTTCCACAATCCACACTTTTATTTCCACAACCGTACATGGAGTCATGGAGTAGCCTAAACAGACACAAATAAATTTATACATCATCCACAAACACAGACGTCATCATGTTCAACTGTTTATATTCAAAGTAACCCTGATTTTCTACTTTTATCATTGAAAAGAATCGAATCACAAGAAAGCATACACTTTTTTTACCGCCTATTCGTCTTTTGCTCACACTGAATAAATTTTTAATCAATTTCCATCTGTCTCCGTGCTCCCTCTCTCTACACCTACCTATCTATTCAAGAATCTAGTGCATATATACACACGCAATACAAAATTACTTGTTTATTCCACCAAATTCATTCCATTTTCACTATCCTGTTGCATTATGCATTGGCTTTTCATCGATAACAATTTTACTGAACCATACACTCATTCCGCACCCCATTTACTTTTTTATATCCTTCGTCCTTATATCTTATTTTCATCCTTTTGTATAGAAAATGACAAAGCTTGAGACTATTATGCTCTAACACTTCTTTCGCAACAGTACAGTGATCCTCTTAACCATTTACGTACTAGAAACTTGAATAAAAACACAGAATGTGTACGTAGATACATAGGTGCTAAATAAAAACAAAAATGTCAATGTAACCAGCTACCTATACGGAAACATGATCGTCGGCAACTTGACTGAGTATCACATAAAAAAGGAAATAAGACGTGTGCCTGCATTCATCATTCAACAGTATACTAAAATGTTAAGAAGAAAGCAGGATTGTTCTTCAAGTCTACCTACTCAGCTCAAGTTCAGCTATCTCGTTTTACTTGATTACCTGGACGAGAATGTGATCATTATTCGGCATCCTTTCCTGTAAACACTGTTTAAAATATGCTGCTTCGTTCTGAACACAAAAAGTATCAAAAGCAATACAACGCTGGATTGTCGTGTAGCCAATGAATATTTTAATCAATATATAAATTGTAATATCAAACTTCATTTAATAAATTAATTAACTATCGATTTGTAAATAGAAATTATTATAGACTGTATCAAAAACCAACAATAAAATATTGTATAAATTAAACAACACAGTTTTATCATTAAAAAAATTATATTCAACTTATTAAAGTACTTAAACAAACAATAAAAGACAGCATCGCTCATTATATCCGATTTTAAAATTGTAATGAATATTATATATTACAAGATTCAATGCTTTCCAATCAGCTACATGGTGAGAAGGGCTTAGTGAAATTATAGACAACATTTACACTCTTCCCAAACTTACGAAACTTGTTTTTGTAACTATCGTAAGGTGGTTCTTCATGAAATTTTAATTTTCTGACTTCCTTAGTAAAATCTTCAAAAACCGAAAGCACCTCAGCAAACAGATTGGTGGATAAAAATTTTTTTTTCTCACGTAAAATTTGGCGGGGGTCCGTCATGTCTTTCCAAGTCACATTTAAAGGATGTGCAAAATACGCAAATACGTAAGCTAGTGACTCCAAATCATCGCGTCGGCTCATAATGTTCCCTTCTTGTGCATTGATGCTCATATAACAAGAATTCTGCTTTTCATAATTCCACGGTGTCCGGGGAATATGTTGATTATTTTCGTCCAGGAACTTCTGCGACTTAGAAAAATCGATTAAAAAAATTTTGTCATCATCTTTGCCGTATCCCCGTAAAATGTTATCTGGTCTGATATCTCCATGAATGTAACCTGTGCTGTGGAGATTTTTCAAGCTGGTAAGAAGCTTATCCATCACTATAGAGAGCGCCGGAAACAATGAAAACTCACTTCTACGCTTCTCGAATGTATAATCGAGGGGTTCCCCAAGCATTTGCATGATCATGTAAGTGTCGTTACCGTACACACCCATTTCGTAAGCCCTTGGAAAACCATCAAACGTTCCGAGATTATTTTGTAAAATCGAGTACTCTTGCACCATAACCGGTGTCGGTTCCCTATCCGCTGGGACTGAGGCATCATTCACTTCTTCCTCTCGAGTTACCTTAATAGCTACTTCATCAGGGAATGTTTTGTCGCTCTCAGGTCTTTTTTTTGCTTCAAAGATTTCTCCAATTCCTTTCCTCAGGTGAATTAGACGAGTGACAGTACAATCACTTACAATCTCGCCTACTCTAACGCTTGGTGTGGCCATGGTCGATAGTTTCTTGGGCTTTCCAGGGGTAGACATTAGCCTATTGTTCCGTTTCGTGAATTACTGTCGTACGTAATCCTTTTGATATCGCTAATTACTCCAATAATTTGTAACAGAATAGGAAAATAGCAATCCGCATATGCTAATTAATATATAACCAATCACAATAATTCTTCAAACATCAAAAAAAAACCAATCTGATGCATCTCGTATATTTCTAAAATTGTTATATTTTCAAAAACTCACCTTTCAACAAATCGATATCCCACTAATTACATCCACGTTAACACCAAAAGTTTTTAACTGCTCATCAAATTGTTTGGATTAAATTTTGAACAAACAAAATTCTCAGTCGCACAAAATCAAGTATTTACACTTGTATGTAGTAAATTGATATTATTCTATTTTGACTTCCATCTATTTAACAGATGAATTGTCAGTCATACACACATACAGCTCATGACTTGTACTTCTTGTACACGGCATAAGCTCGATTAAAATTATGTATCTAGTTTATCCACTAATACTTGAGCAAATATGCACTCATCGTAATAGGTGATTTTTTTTGCTCTAAGTTATTCATTCGGTGAACAAGTTCCAACCTAGAACAATAATTCGTATACTTTGTATTATAAAAACAAGCAAGTTGACAACAAGTTTAGCAATTCCATGAATTCCTCATGAAAAGTCCTACAACGACCAAAGTGTTCCAAATGTGCACTCCACTTCCCCCATCTTAATATATAGTAGGTATGTACGTGTCTTCAACTGTTTCTCGACTAAGGACCCTACTACTGAGCCAAGCATTCATTCATTCGTATTCTCTTCATGCATGCTTGATAATGCCAACGCCAACCTCAACAAATCATCCTCATCATCATCACAAGTGCATTTTACTCATCTAGAAAAGTAGTCCATCCATCTATTAATGCATGTTAAGCGCGCATATTGTTGTCCGAATAATAGTATGTCGTCCAAGAAAGAAGAAAAAAAATTTACGACTGCTACTAAAGCCGCTTTAAATGTAGCCATTTCTTCCATTGTCTAAGCTTATCTGATGCTACACAGTAGTACATAGTATTCCGATTCACCCAAGCTGAAAGAGCTATTTTAAATATTGTCCTCCTTTTTGGATTATATTTTTTTCTGCGTTGTTCAATTCGGCGTAGTAGTGTAGTCGTTGTATTATTATTATTTTTTCTTCTTTGTTCCCATTTTACTCCTCATTCAAGTCATCGTAGAATTATTGTGTTTTAAATAGCCACTGGTGCTGTTGTTGTTTCCCTATTGTTTTTTCATTCTCTTCATGCAACATGCCTTTATTTTATTATTAGGTAGTTCTATACGAATGCGTTCATGTCATTTTCTATTCTTGTTCCGAAAATGAGGGAAAATTTAGAAAAGAAGCAACAGAGAAAAGTGGAATGCATTGTGGTATTGATGATGATGGTGGTGGTGGTGATGATAGTAATAGTAACAAAGAGAGGAAAACTTTGCTTCGAGGAATGATGGAAGGAGGGAAGGGAGACAACAAAAGTGATGACAGTGGTTGTTGTAGAGTGGTGGTGGTGGTAGTAGTTAATGATCTCTTAAATGGAAGTGATTTCATCTAAAGTGTTTCCCATGTTGTTGGTAGTTTCATCTATAGAAATGCTTTGGACTTAAACTTTATTTGGAAATAGTTAGTATGCGTGCATACAAAACTACATGTTTACGTAGTAATATGTAAATAAAATGGAAATTTTTGGTTTTTGTGCAAGACACAATGCATTGAAAGAGCAAGAAGTGAACAAAGCGACAGTAATGATAGGACATTCCTTTTTTTGTTAAATTCTCACTGTATGTGTTCATTATTATGGCGGGTTGTTGCATTTTCATGGCTTGATGGTTTGTTTGGTCTTTGTTTGCTTTGCATTTTAATGTTGGCTTAGTACGCTTTATTGTTGTTTGTTGGAAGAAGAGAGAGAGAAAGAGAGAGGCTGAGTTCAAAGAAAACAAAATGAGTTGTCTTTTAGGTTAAAAGTGGATGATGATACTTTTCGGTTTTTGATTAAGTCCAAGGATTACAAGGAGAGAAAGTTGAGTAATGACCAGAACATTATGCAGTAAGTTTGTTAAATAATAACTGTAATGGCATGGCATAATATTTAGCAAACTTCTTTGCTCTTATGCAACAGTTTTTGCATTGTTATAATTTTTTCATGCAAACTCACGACCAACTTTTTATAATTGTATCATATACCTAGGTAGAATTTTGTATTATGTGTTGTTAAATACAAAGCAGTTATGGATGCTTTGTCAGGACATTCTCAAATGATACAGAAATACTGAGTACAGACTATTGGTATACTTGATTTGTATTTTTTCTGCTCCATTTTTAACGATAGCAAACCCTTATACATAGTCCGAATCATGGTAAATGAATAGACAGTTTGTCTGTTTTTTTAAGTTCACTGTTAGTGTGAGTCACTAGAGTACAGTATGTAAACAGGTAGGCAGACAACATAATAGTGCCAGTGGTAAGTACATATTATTGGCCATGGCTTACATGATTTGGAGTATTTTATCATTTACTTGAAAGTTCAATCTCGTCGACACCAAAGTTCAAATGTTACTCTGATGAGATTGATATAGACACTGTAAGAACGTTATCTTTGAGCTTGGCTGGCAAAAAAAGACTTCGCCGACTTTTTGGCAAAGAGCAGTGCAGAATAGATAAACTACGTTAATGGCTACATAGCATGCACATCTTCAAATTTACTACCTTACAAGAATGACCGGAAGGAAATAAACAATTTAAAACTTATTGCCTAAATATAGATATTTAAAAATAAAGACAAGAAATTGAAATATGATAATACGAAACATTTATACATCTCAGTCGCTGAATTCAAAAACAATGGATTGCAAATTACAATGTGTAATCACCTCCATCCATTAAACACGCCTTTAAAACAACTTTTTTCATCAATTTTCCAACGTGGCCATTAGTGTCGACGTTAGAATTAAGTCTCCCCATGCCAGATGTGTAATCACCTCCATCCATTAAACACGCCTTTAAAACAACTTTTTTCATCAATTTTCCAACGTGGCCATTAGTGTCGACGTTAGAATTAAGCTTGTTGTCGTTGTAATTATTGCAATCAAACCCCATAAAATTATTTCGTAAGAATTGAAAATCCGAATTTCATTTTTACTGCTACATTTTTTCGTCTCTTTACTCATTCACGCAAAAAATGTCTATGTAGATATGTTTGAGTAAAGATATCTTTTGTCTGGAAAAAATTCTTATCTAACACTACATTGCACACAATAAGTCTATATTTATACAAACTTGTTCGCGACTTCGCAAGCATTTTGCACATCACATCATAAACAAGACAAAAACTTTTCCTTTTTTCATTTCTTTCATGCTTTCTTACACAACGAAAATGACAATGCTTCTCTTGTTGTTGTCAAAGTATGTTCATTAAACCGACCATCCGACACAAACACCATGTCTAGTCCAGTTCAATTTTATTTCCCAAAGTTGCAGAACGCACTACTTCCCAAGTAAATATTTTGTACATGCCTAACTAAACTATGAAAGTACATACACCGGAAAAGTGATATTTTCAATAATTATTATACCAGCCTTTTTATAATAAATGATGTTGGTCTTTATAGAAAAAAAGGAAAACTATGTCCACATCTGTGTCCATTTAGTTTCCTCAAAGGAAACGTGGTAAAGCAAAGGGAAACTTTTTTCTCTCTTCCTATCACATGCATGGACAGATTCTTCTATTTTTGCTGCCAGTATATAAAAAATGTAAGTGAGTTTAAGAGAGCCAGTTTTTTTTCTGTGCATCTTTTCGTTTTTATATTTTTTGCGTGCATGCCATGCAGTAGCGTTCCACATCCTTCCTTAAACAAAAAAAATCGGGTACACCAGCATCATCGTCATCATCAACGCTCATAAAAAAAGCTCACAGAAAAAAAATATTATGTAATGCAGTTCATTTCTCCTAAAAACACCACTACCACTGCACTGCCAGAGGGCTGCCAAAAAAAAAATCTCAGCCAGTTGGTTAAAATGCCTAAAAACATGTGAAGAAATATGACTTTACAGAATCGTTGTTTCAACTTGTTATTGCATCGCAGTAACTGCTTTTAGTAATACTTGCTAAATATATGATAATCATGTATTCTTGGAAAGCTAATAATAAAAATAGAAAATCGGACAAAACTCTCCGAATCGGGTGAATATACTGTGAATACTATAACTTTCAGTCCATTTATGTCCATATAACCATTTATTGCACTGCACCACTGCCTAAAATAACCATAATATAATTTTATACTGTTGGTGTGCAGTTTATAGAGTTACATATCAAAAAATACCCCCATGAAGTAGTTCAACAAGCGTATAATGGAAAGGATATTATTATATTTTTTGAAATACGAGCTAGTGACAATAATGGCAAAAGTTTTTCTTTCATTGCATTGTGGTCTGGGCTGTTGTCGTACAGAAAAAAGTTTGTCACATTGGTGTTTACGCACACAATAAGTGCACCAGCTTAAAAATTTATTTATATTCACAGGGTTTTAGTATTAAATCATCGAGGTATTATTAATAAAGTTTAAAAGTACTTTTCATTAATTTTTTTAAAATTAAAGTTTTGCAATCAACTTATTTCACGTGGTTCATGTGATTTAACAATGGGCTTTATTTTTTATTTAGCTTTTATGTTATCCCAATCATGAATTTTCTTCGTCTGGACTCTGTCAACGTCAAACATTTAAAGGTCAAATTTTTTGGGTGAAAGTTTCAAACAGAACTTTTTCCCCTCCCGGGATCTTCTACTTGGTTGGATTTTTTACAAGAAGAAACAACGCACATTTTACTATTCTAGTCATGAAACTCCCAAGATATTCCCTCAAGTCCCTTTTTATTCCTTACAAGACTAGTAAAGTGCGCGACAAATATGGGCAACTGGCAACTTTTCTACTGTAACATAATTTACAGATATAAAAAAGCTTTGATGGTGATGCATAGTAATGATATACTTTTTCTTGGAACATAACCTTACCCACTTAATTTTACCATGGGTCATTCTGATGACGCATTTATATCAGTGGGGTCAATAGTCACAGCACTGATAATACTTGTATTTATTGCCGAATTCATTGAAAACAGGCTTTCATTCTAAAGTGCTAATGCGCAAAATATCTGAGAGACGGGTCAGTGCAATGTCGTCTTTTTGTACTATCATTGTAGTCATAATTTTTTTCCGCACGTTTTTCGATAGGCCATAAATAAGTTCATTATATACTGTCCTCACAGAAAAAATAGTGTTATTTTCATCCAAGCCATTCTTTTGTCATCACAATAAGCATCTTTAGAAAGATAGTATCACGCGGATGTTTTTGTTCCATTATTATCTGCCGTCAAATCAACGGTACGTGTGCTTACAAATATATCTGAGAAAATCAGGGAGAAAAAGAAGAAAATAAATTGATTCAAAGTGAGCGAAAGGAGATTGAGTGCTGACACGTGTAGCAAAAAATTATATGGCATAAAAGATTTATATAGGTATTAGGATGACAATCCTTTGACGAAAAGTACCTAGGTACATAACACAAATATATTCAAAGAATGAAAAAAATACAAAAAAAGTCCATGTAAAAATCCATGTCTTCAATCATCCGTGTATTATGTACTGGGAACTTGGCAGCTGAAGAACGACATGAATGAAAATGGTCTATATTTTTCCAAGAAAGAAAAAGATTCACCGACAAAAAAAAATCTGCTTTCTCTTGAAATTGGGATTTTTTTTTTACTTTCTAACCCTTTTGCCTTGATGATGATAGTGGTGCTGTCGATGGTGATAATGATGATATATTTTAGATCCCTTCAAGTAAGTGATACACACAGGATAAATCGCTCAAAGAGAAAAAGGCTATAAGGACAGTAATATTTTTTTCAGAGAAAAAAGGTGTGAAACTAAAGGTCTGGAAAATGTCCGCCCAAAAAAGTTTTTTATCTTTCCTTTCCGATCTCCATTACCGCCGCAATCACCATCATCATCATCATCATTGTTAAAGCATGGCCATTCTCAACCCAAATTCTGGTAGAGTTAGGTCATAGTATAATGGTGAACTTGGTCTTGATACGGAAAATGTGAATTCATATATAAAACATACTAAGCATCTTGATGAGCTACTAGGGAGTAGTAACATTCACTAGATATTTTTCCCTTTTCCTCGAAAAAATCTGAAACAAAAAATTTTGTAGGTACCACAGAGTCGTTTGATTCAGAATGGAAACGGAAGTAACAATTTATTTCATTTCGCAACAACCTAGGGCAATACTAGTTGCAATATATGGATATAAAACTACACACGCATGTAGTTTGTATTTTTTTTTCTTTTTTAATGTTTTTTTTTTCACTATGCTTGGCTGTATATTTTCTAAGATGCCAAATGGGAGTCAACGTTTGGCCCCTTACAACATATTTCTGTCTGGCTTACTTTCTCCCTCTTCTGTTTCGTTTTACTCTGCGTGAGATTTTTGTTCTCGTTTGAAAAAGAAAGAAAAGTCTTTTCTTTTCGTTTTTATTTTTTTTTTTTTGCAAACGAAAATAGTACCGTCAATGAATCAAAAGAGGAGACGGAAAAGAAGAAAAGTAAACGAAACGAACATTGAACACCAGTTTTGCTCAAATCTATTCATGCATGTACCATTTACTGCGTGTGCGTATATAAAGTGGATATTCTTGGAAAATATGGAATGGGGTATTCGTAAGTCGGAACCTTTCGACTTTCTCATAATAAATTAATTCTAGTATTACACATACCAACTCAATCTCAATAACTGACGCCATAAAAACCTTCTTGAAGTGCGACGATCATAATGACGAATGAAATTTGAATGTCGCCAAGTTATACCATTTACACCTTGGATCTACCCATCCAATATAGTTACCATTTACATCCTTTGCTCAAACATTACGTAGAAGCAAAATTAAACACGATTTACCTTTTCCTCTCTCTCTCTCTCTTCCTCTGAAGATAGTCATATGACATGTTATTTAAGAAAAGAGAATGATGACCAACCTTATAGATTTTTGCCATTCTCCCACCCAAGGACTAAAGAAGTTTTTCATTTATAACTTTTGTGTGCTCAGAAGTTCTTTTGTATTAAATACGTATTTATATCCGGTTTACCTTTCTAGATAAGAAGTGAAATATCGTCTTGTTCAACACGTAACATGAACAAAAAGGTTATTGCAAATGTCGTAAATTTCCACGTTTCCACCGCTGTATTACATTTTATTACAATTTCGCTGACGTTTTTACATATTGTGTGTCTTATTAATGGTGAAGTGTTGTGTATAGAGAATTTATTTGATTTCTTTCAATTCTTAAGAAAAAAAACCAATTTCGAGAATAAGCAAAATTTTTTTCTTAAATCTCTTAAAATACGAATGTAGTAGTAAGTCGTGAGTAAAAAGTAATCCAAACTAGATATGTCTTTTCAACTACCTAAGTAAATATGAATCTTTAAAAGGAACTTGACATTTTCAAAGATTTCATCTTATTTGGAGAGAACAGATCTATGTAATTCTAAAAGAGAAGTAAAACATGTTTAAAAAGTTATGAAGATTTTTAAGTACTACTTTCAAAAGATTCTTTATTTGTGGTGGTGACCTTCGCAAAAAATCGTTTTTAGATTTATACACATAAATAAAATATTGTCGACGAGATGTAAAAATTCTTCTGAAAATAAGCTGGAAAAGGAAGATGAGCTTGAGCCCTGATGGAGTTGGCTTTAGCTTCATAAAGGCTGGATTAACTCTGAGTAAGTATGCGCGCAGTTGTAAGTTTCGTACAGAGATAGAACACCATTTTTAAGGGGTACTCTATGCCAAAATTTAGGCATAAAAATATTCGGATATGATGTCACTACGGTTTATTTTAATACCTTCGTAGCATTATGTGACATGACATAAGAAATTCACCTTATGAAACGAAGTACCGCACCAGTTCCTTAGGCTTTCATGTCTCACGTCTTAATAACAAGCATGGTTTCCTTTTCGTGCTTTTCTTTTTTGAAGGCTTCGTATTTTCCAAAGATAATACCTTTGCCTAAAGCCATTGCGAACTTATTGTTGAAAAAAAAGGAATATGAATTTTGAATAATATTGCTCTTCATGTTACGACAGAAAATAACACATATGGCTCTATTTCTTCTTCTTTTTAGTCTCATATGAGATCTGACTAGCTGTATTAAGTATGTTTTTTCTTATTTTCATTCAGATTTTGAAGCTAATCTAAATTTTAAAAAGTTAATATTCACAAAGTTGTACATAGTATACCAAATCAACTTTCCATTAACTTTAGTTAAAAACTCCCGATAACATATCACCTTTACTATACTAGGGGCAACTTGATGTGCTATAGAGGATAGAGAGGAGAAGGAAGCAAATTCTATAGAGTCCTACTAATAATATTTTAAATATTTTTTTTGTTGACTGTATAAACATTGCAAAAAAATGTTTCTACCACTCCTTTTGACCTTCAAAATGTGCTGTATAATTTGTAAATGTCAGTTTAGAGGTTTGAAAAACTTTTAAGCAGTTTTATAACGCAGTGAGTTAATAGCTGTTAAGATTGGAGAAATAAAACAAGCAAGGTGACAAATTTTGGATACCGCTCTATATGTGGGCAACGTGACACAAAAAGTTTTGGCCTATCATCTGTGATTTTTTTTTGTACACCTGCATACACTAGAACACGGATCGAAAGCTCTAGTGGAACAACGTCATCGGTCCTGACACCTGCCAATCTTGCATGGGCAGGGCGTCAGGCTCCACTAGAGGTATTCAAATGTCACATCTCTGACTAGTTTGTTGAGTACTTATAAGCTGGATAGAATACTGCTGCGGCTCCTTAATTTTTTCCTTTAGTTACCTTGGAGGATAGTTACTTGGGTCAGCCTAGTCGACCTAATGGGGGAGAACAGCCAAATTGTGACAGATCCAGTTGTCATGGTGAATGCACTCCTTGCGTCACTTCAAAACGCCATCCTGGATGCCAAGCTAACACCTGACATCATTTCCACATTTATGAACTTTTATGATGATAAAGCTATTCTGGAGGCTTTTGAAGTCCTTGGAATAAAAAGATCGAATCGAAAACGTGACAAAAAAGCTGATCTCGAACTACTGCTTGATCATTTAAGGAAGGAGGACTGGAGAGGAAAGAATGTAAAATTCGCTGCCGTGGATTTCAAACAAATCTGCAATGTGCCAGATGGGATAGGAGATGAACTCCAGTTTACGGTATCAATTAATGGAGCTAAAAATCAAGGTAGGGGAGCTGATGTCGTGGCATGAAGAGGTCAAACAGGCGGTTGTGGCGATTCAAAATATTAGTGAAACCATCAAACAAGGAAAAAATACGGAAACTTTGACTTCTGTGCAATCCTTTGCTGATGTCGTTAAAACTCAAAAACAAAAAGTTCGAAAGCCGGCGAAGAGGCGACCTCCCACACCGTCATTGTCACAAGTTATGGCAGAGAGAAATCAAAATATCGGCATCAATCAAATTGACATTCCGGTGACTCCCAGTGCCACACCTGTAATCATACAGGATAATGACACCCAAGGTTTCACTGTTGTCACAAATAAGAAGAAGTATTCCCGGAGAGCCATTGTTGGTACTGGAAGGGATAGCTTAATTAAAGTTGTTCCAAGATTGGTAAAACCAAGGAATGGAATGATTTTGTTGTCCCGTTGTGATCCTCAAACCTCATGTGAAGATGTGATCAGTGAATTAGAGAAATTGCAATCTGCGGTGGGCTACAAACTAATCAGTGTTGAACCTTGGAGACCAAAATACACAACTTATTCGTCCTTTAAAGTCACATACGACCTTGGGGAGAAGCCTTTGGATATTTTTCTCGATGAGCTAATTTACAATGAAAGTGTAAACGAGCTCTGGCCTGAGGGGGTTCTTGTGAAATCTTTTCGACCAATTTTTATGAAAAAAGGAACAAAC
>JAHZMZ010001135.1:5763-58441 GCA_027743805.1 Lepidocyrtoides sp. E14 | reverse complement strand
TTATTTGTTTACTGTTTAAACCCGTTGTGGCATGCTGTTTTTCGCTTTGTGAAACAAACTGCTAGTTTAAAACTACAGAGATATTATAATCAGTATATAACAATAATAATATTATGTTGTTGATTTCTAGCTGTTTTTGATGCGCTCTTGAATAATCATTTTAAACTTTATTCCTGTCGTTCCTTTTTTCAAGTAAAAAATAATTCAAATCTAAGTCTAAAGTACACATTCTTTTAAAACTTATATAATCATCTGAACGTTGAATTATTTAGAACGTTTCGAAAAGTCGCCAACGGAGAGATATTTCTTAAACGTTTTCCAACGCGAACAAAGCGACCAACTGAATAGCGCAAATTAATACAATATTTAAAAAATTATACTATGGAGTATTTTCACATGCAATACTAACTTTTCATTCATATTATATCAAGAAATTTGTTAGTTCAAAACAATAATGGGGCGGCAAATAAATATCTTTCAAATGAAATAGTAAAACAAGTAGGCCAGTCATTTAAAGAAAGTGACAATATTATAAAATCTAAAAAATCAAAATTTTAAGAACTGTTGGCACTTAACACAAAAGTTGATGCCGTTTTGGTCGAGGTTTTATTTTGCTTAAGGTATAGAAAAATGTGTCTAAAGATTTGCTAAATAGCTGCTGCTGTGTGGGTTTGCAAGAGATTTTATTTGGCATTAACTACCAAACATTTGAACCTTTAGCTAATCCATTTAAAATCATCATGATTCATTACTAGCCTAGCCTAGGAGTTGGGCTAGATTTGGACTACCAATATTTTTTTTAAGAAACGGCAGTGTGGACCTAGGAAATAATGCTACAAAGAGCAGTAGTTAGTATAAGCATATCTAAAAAAATTAAGTACATAAGAACTTCCGTGAAATGAGCTACCTGTTATGTGTGTAATACACACTGTGTATGCTATTACTTCTTGAAAGCACATTTTATGCACGTAGGTAATTGATATAATAACCTATACGAAAATTTTTGTACACTTTGGCTGATCTTTACTTTTTACTGTTTTTATTCATTTTCTTACTCATACATTCAACTACGTACCGTCTGATGGATCATAATAAACCTGAGTCAGTAAACTTAATCTAGTTATTACTTTTTCTCATCTTGGGTAATTATTGTAAATTATCAGCAGGTGTTCCAAGCATGTTTTTCAGGTAATTCTCTATTGGAGTGTCGGAAATGAGACGGTAGAAAAACAAATGTTCTAAACATTTGAGACCGATCGATCTTAGGGCTGGAAGTCTCAACAACAGCTTGGCAAACCGACCAGGTTCATTCGGATAATTTGTGCGGGTGTAATCTTCCAAAGTTGCATACACTTTATCACGAAGACATTCAACGTTCGGCATGGACGATTGTGCCAAGCCTCGTGCATCTAAAACGTAATAAAAAAAATCAACTTGAATTTTTGAAAGTCATGTCTTTCGAGTTTCGATAGACATACGATGACACTACTCATTGTTTGTTGAGCATGCCACCATTTTGCAACTAAATATATTAGTGTTTGTACCTGGGTTAAAAAGTATTATCGACTTTAAACATCCCAACTCAGCCTTGTCCACCTTCATATCCCTCATCTTTACCACAACTTCGGAGAGAACACGATCGAATATATGAACCAATCCCGCCTGCGAAAAGTAAAATTCAGTTGTAGTTCTAATTCAGCCATTTTTAATTAATAAAAGCTCGATAACGACAGGTTCGCAAGTCCTAAATTTATTACTTGATGAGCTGAATTCCTGTAGACAGTAAGTCCATTGGCAAGTACGAGGGCCTCTTTCACGTCCATCGACCTATGCGCAAATCCCGCTATCAGTATTTCATTCCATCCTTTAAACAAGACAAACATTATCAGTGAATTTAGAATTTTAAAATAATAATGAAAACTTTATTTAAATAATAATAATAAAAATAATAATAATAATATTAACTTCAATTATAATAATAATCATCGTTTTTAATGTAAAATTGCTGCATGTTTCTTACCTGCACGAAGAAGGACAACACGGTCGGTGAGTGACAACTCATTAAAATGTGGAACGTGTTTGGCCCATTCGACCAGTTGGAAGAGCTGTTTATCGGCAGCCTGACAAATTTCAGTCATGCCTAACGTTTCAGTATCCACAATTGCACGATCCCGTAGTTCCACTCGTCTTTCCGCTTCAATTATTTGTTCCAATGGCATCTCCATTTGTACGGATGATGTTGATTCAACTTCACTTTCACTTCTTTCTCTAGTTCTCTGTCTCTCTTCCTGCGCACACAAAACAATAGATGCCGTATCCGTGTTAAAATATTTCGTTTGACATATCACCAACACAAAAAAAACTAAATATTTCTTACTATCCCGAACCGAACCCCTCTAAATATCATATTTTGACATCTTTACTTTTTACCAAAGTAAGGTAAATAATACTGACAATGTATTGTATTGTTGGTGACACTCCATTTGAGTTTGAGCCTCCACCACTACCAGCACCATTTGTTCCATTAGGCGTCACAGAGTTGCCATTAGAACCTATTCCATTTGTCGACGACGGTAAAAATTGTGAACCGACGGAGAAGGAAGATTGCGGTAAACTGTTTCCAGAGAGTAGGATGAATCGTACGACAAAAAACAGTCACATAGTATGAAACAAAAAATGAGAGAAATATAATTAAGATATAATATGCAGACATACATCAATATAATATGTATCTTATTAAAAATGAGTTCCAAGTATCATGTAAAATCAAAGTTATTCCACGAGAGAACGCAATTGCATAATGACAGTAATATGAGTATCTCTACACTTTATAATCATCATGAACCTCAGAACAAACCTCAAAGATATGGAAAATGGTGATAAGACTTTAATGACCTGATATGAAGTTTCTTTTCTTACACTACAATAATATTACGTACTTTGTAATGTACTAACAGAACAGAACGCAACTTAAACCCAACAAAATATTAAACCGCGTATATTATGTATTTTAACAAGTGATGTGAATGTGACAAACGTAACGCAAATAACAAAACAATTTTATCATAAGCAACATACACTTTCAAGACAATCATCATCATCATCAGTGATGATTCATCACTAATATCGGAGTAACGTAACGCAAATAACAACACAATTTTATCATAAGCAACATACACTTTTAAGACAATCATCATCATCATCAGTGATGATTCATCACTAATATCGGAGTACCGACAAAATATTGTATGCTCTGATTTTGTTGTAGAGCTTGTTAAAATGAAACTGCGCAGCGGCCAGGTTGTCTTTTTGTAAATTAATACCACACTCTACACCTCAGACTTTGATAAGAACATCTTAAAAAGAGTCATCGTACGGTTAATAAACCTTTGTCATAATATTCCTCAGCCCAGTAAAATCTTTGTCATTCTAATCACTATTATCAGTAAAATGGTATCATCCTTCTTTGCTTTGATAAACCAACCAGGAAGATAAAGATTTTCTTCATTGTAAAAACAATTTACATGTATATTATACAGGTTTCATTTAATGTAAGCTTATATTCACTCGCTCACTCCACATTAAAAGTCAAAAATATCATGACCCATGACGCACTCTTTCATGTCATTCTATTATATTATGAACATTGTAACACAAACTGTCATCTAAAAAATATCGATTACAATTTGCTATAAAATGTTATTATTCTACTATATTTTCCAAGAGAATGATATACAGGAAGGGAAAAAAATTATTTGCTCTAAAATTATTAGATGCACCATTATCAGTTTAAATTTTCCTTGGATGTTCATGCCGAAAAAAAGACGCTTCTTAGCCATCAATTTGTTGTTAAATATTCAAAAATACATATTTAATATTATCTTTGAATATAAAACTTTTTTCCGCGAAATATACATAAAAGCGATAGTGGTTCTCCATTAATACTAAATGAAAACAGCGTACATTTTTGACAATTAACTCGTGAAAGAAAGACACGATAGACAATTTAAATGACTGCTATTTGATAGATCCATAATATTGCTATGAATATTTGAAATATTATATAATTTTGACATTTGCAGCCAATCTGGCTTTAAATTGAAACTGGATACTCGCAAAACTCCGAAAAATATTACTTTAACTTTGAAAATGCAGCAAAAGTGTGTATGTAATTTAATTCTGATAGCATTTCTGTCGTAAACAGCCGAATTCTGCTTGTATATTCTATTCTTGATTAAACACCGTGAACCGTGATGATTGCATGCAATTATATTCAAGCTAGTTTCATGGACATTCCCTGTGATGATTTTCATATGTTATCATTTATTTGTATGTCAAAATTGCCCACGTCGAATAGGTTTGTATTATGTTCTCCAAGAAATTGCATGGAAAGCAACCTTTGGATTGGCAGTTCATATATCAAAGTTGAGGGCAGAATTTGTTACGTGCATACTACTTGGAAGCTCATTTTCAGCAGCCTTCAGTAAGCAAACATAATGAGTACCTGGGTGATGTGGGCCCAGCACCCGTTCCGGGGCTAAACGCCCCTGAGGAAGAGAGCAAACTGTTGGTGTCGGGCTTCATATCCAAAGGACTTTGAGGTCCCATTGATGACATTGGCAAATTCGTATCCAAAGATAGACCTGTAATCAACATAACAAAAACTCTTGATTAAAAGATAATTCAAAGAAAGACAATATTTGAGTAACTCTAATTTTAGGGTTATTTGTATATTTTGTGACAGTTATAGAATTCATAAAATTTCCGAATCGTCCATCGTATGCATGTATAATGTGTGCATGCATATATGAATGTTTACTTGTAATACTTTGTGTTATTTGTCCATGTGTTCATAGAAGAGACTACTAGCTATGAAATTGTCAAAAGGATAAGCCATCAGATTGATAAAATATTTGATATTATTGCAACTCTTTATTTCTGAACAGAAATGCGATCCTTTGTCACATTGTTTGCATGATTGCTATAATAAATGGACAGCTTTTATTAGCCGGCTAGTTGAATGCTGGTTAACAAGCTTCAATTAAGGTACTGTTAGATAGATTTCGAAACCATGTAGAACCACCTACTACTCAGAATTCAGGCAGACCGGGTTGCAAATTGACAAAAACGTGTAAATACTATTATTACACGTTGATAAAACATGTTAGATTGCGTATTTACCTTGATATAAGTATCATCTTGGAACATGTCATGCAATGTTATTCTTCAACAGACCACGTACACCAAAATCAAAACGATAGTTCTTCGAGTTTTTCATTGACAAGTAACTAAAACCACAGACCGCGGAAATGCGCCCACGTAGTTATGTATTATGTATCTAGTATATTATGCAAACATGAAACTACCATACCATAAGAATACACGATTCCATTGTTCAAATATTAATTATATAGTATTGTCGAAATAAATGCAACTTTTGACAAGACTATTGGCACTAATAAGTTTTCTTTAATCGAAATCTTTTCACGTCTTCTTGTCCAAACGACAAATAATTTCTACTGTATGGACGTGTTAGCACATTGTGTATAGTATAGTGTGTACATTTTATTGCATTATATTAACTATCAGTTGTGCATTGCGTAATCTATATAATATCATATTTACTAAATTATACATTCATTTTGTTTCAATTTATAGACTGTTGTAAATAAGTAAAACCGCAAGACCAAAATGAAATATGATCTTGAACTGCTAAATGACATGAGACAGAAATAAATGCTGTTTTACTATTCAATATTTCTTTATTATTATACTCTTTAATAACTTTGATCAAAGCGGAAAGCTGCCCTTCAAGGGTAGCCAATGTCGACGATGCCGTCTTTCTTTCATCGGACAATCGCATTTATTATTAAGATCATGAGAAAAAGATACTACAGCAATTTAAAGACAGGTACCTAAATGGGTTATTGACTGATCCACGAACACTAATATAGTGAAAATGCTGCAGCAATTCATTAAGACTAATTAGCCCCTTTGATATGATAGTTTGAAAACGTAGTTTGCAATGTATTATCAGGCCGTGCCGTAGATAATAAAATTATAACCAAGTGGATTTGGACCAAATATAAACCTTGAAAAACAAACTGACAAGACACAAAACAGCACCTCCTGTGATCATATAAATTATTATGATCTGATCTACTTATAAAACAATCAATGTTTTAGTAAGCTTGTACACAAGAGTATACAATGTAGTTCCAATAGTTTATTTCCTTATATCCATCAAATTTTAATGTTCTGTATCTTTTAGCTATTTTAAAGCAACATTCCGCACTATTTTTTGCTCATTAGGGATGCAAGAGTTTTTAACAAAATTATTACAAAAAGTATGTCGTATTCCTAATTTTGTGAGGGGTCTTAAGAATTCCAACTATTCCAAGTCAGTTTGTTCAGAATATTACTGGCTTGAGGTAGTCGTAATATACTGTGTTACAGCAGGAACCAGCATGGCGTCCGTAATTTTGACATAATCTACATGTGCCAGCAAGAGTATTACAGCTTCATTTCATCTCACTCAAGGTTACTCAAGTATTTTACGGCGATCATATTATGGGGTAGAAAATTGCTACATTTATGCGTTTTGTTCTCCCATAAACGGTTCTGTTGTTCCTGTTGCACAAGTAGCACTCCCACAGATGACAGGCATATTTTTAATTTGTGAAGGAATGACACGTATACTTGTCAAATCTTAATGGTGGTAGTCAGGATCAGAGATGTATTAATAAAAAAAATCAGAAGATAATGCTTTCACGCTCATGCAACCCTTTTGGACCACCATGTAGATTAATATTGATTAATCATTTTTGTTTAAGACAGTCCACTTTAGTGGTCTCATTTATTAAATAAATTTACGACAAAACATTGTAATGTGGACATTGTGCCTATATAAAATTTAAACTAAAAGCATTATTCTCATATATACTTGCCTGTGTTTATGTTTGGCTTGACCAGTCATATAATAAGTACATGAAGGAGCTTGAAATATTTAATTTACTACTCTGTTTTCTGCTCCCTCTGCGTCTATCGTAAACATCATGATCATCACTCATCTTTTTATTATCTATTTATTATCGTCACTAGACAATCGTCAGTCCTTTTATGGGCTGTACGGATGCTACTCCCTCCCAGTCACTAGTTCTTCTTCACAGTGCGCAATAAAAGTAATTTAATGTGTACAACGGCCACAAGCTGTATGTTATTCTAAAGCAGCCTATTAAAAAACAAATTAGTATTGGCTATCGGTTGATTCTTTTACACACGAAATTATTATAGACACGACCATAAACGAAAATGAAATGTTTTCCAAAATATTTTTTTCAGTCAACAATAGAACACGAGTGGGTGACTTTCCATTATTAAAAAACAAATTAGTATTGGCTATCGGTTGATTCTTTTACACGAAATTATTATAGACACGACCATAAACGAAAATGAAATGTTTTCCAAAATATTTTTTTCAGTCAACAATAGAACACGAGTGGGTGACTTTCCATTCTTGAGCTGTATAATACAGTTAGCATAATGGAATGACTCTCAGGAACCCTGAAAATCGTTGAAGAATAGTAACAGTTGATACTTGTCAGGGTGGTAGTGGTACATAAAGTAACAAAATTACTTGAAATTTGACAATTTATGTAATTTGTTCATGCCATATCATGTGAAGGTTAAGTAAAATTAGCTGAACTCTCAAAATCTAATTTTGTTTGCTTTAACAGCTTTGAAGTGATTTTTTTGTACTATTAAAAGTTTCAATTGCAAAAACGTTCAGTGTGCGGATCGGGCACACATACACAAATAACTTCAACCTGTAAGCATAAAAAATTAACAGAGCAGTCTGATGAATCTTTTTTTCATTTTCATTTCGTATTTTCTAAGATCGATCCTAATCCTGTTCAGAGAATATGTCCTTGATCTGTATTAATTTAACCTGTCATAACACCTTTAGTAAGATACCCATAAATGTTTGGTTCGAACACATAAATCTTGAAATCAAAGCAAAATATTATAACGTTTTGTTTTATTAATTTGTATAAAATGATACTCTTACTTAACAGGTTGACAACCTTTTCCTACTTGCAATAAACAACAAACACTTTCAAAAATGGTGATATGCTGGAAAAAATACATATTTTTGCATCTGTGTCTACTAAATTAGTCTAGAGGCTAATATACGATACGATAAAATCAAACGTTCGTTTGAAGAGGAATGTAGATAATGGAAATCCTCACAATCAAAATAATCTCTAATTAAATTACAATAGGTTTATCTCACCACGAAACAATTATTCCTTGATCGTTCCATAGTCCCATGATCCCCTCATAGACAATTATACAGCTACCTACATTATATACCTATACACCTACCTGACTTTACTTTAGTATTTCAGCATACTTTGAAGTCTAAATTTGGAATGCAATGAACAGATTTGTGTAGTGAGGTACATAGGTACTTCAACTTTGATTGCTCATTTTATCTATGTCGTGCTGATGCATTTTTTAACACTTGACCTAACACTTGACCCATGGACAATTGAAACACTTCCAGAAAACGTGTGAATACAAAACAACAATAATTTTTCATTAAAATGTATGGAGCTGGTAAATGTTCACGAATGAAAGACGAAAGGGGGGAAATAGGTAATACCCACGTAGGTGCATACCACATGCATCTAGATATTATAAATAGGATGTGCAGAATAGACCAGAGGTTATTTACATTGCTTAAGTCAACATAAAACAGCACTGATTACGTTTTTGTAAAATTAGTATTTATCTTTAGCTGATAGTAGTATCGAGTACGCATCGTTTGGAACTTGGAACCAGCTTTACCAACGCGATGAATTACGTGATCGAAGGAAATGTTAAACACGCTGCATAAGCGACCTTCAAAACGACATGTCAGGAGTTTTCGTAAGCACATACGTAATGTGTATAAATTTTAACTTCATATAATATAAAATGAAAATGCCAATCAGCTTGGTATTATTGATATCAAGTAAATTTTTCTCCCAATTTTATGATTATCTTCAAAATTGAAGCATGAAGGTTGGTTTCTGGATCTCTCCTTGTTCGACATCATGCCGTATAAAACTGTTAATTTCCAGTGATCCTTTTGTATGTATTTAATAATGTTATAACCAGATTAACTTGAAGTAACCTATAAAGTGAAGCTGGTATTTTTATGTGACTTGGTTTTACTCAAGAATCTTTGATTATTGGTGATGATAAAAGATCCGAAAAGGTTGCATAAGCATATGATTATTATTTATTACCATGATATTATGAAGAAAAAAGGAGCAAAACGAAAACGATGTACCACCAGATTTTTACAGCATTCAAGGAAGCATGCTTACCTACTTACAAATTAAAAATCATATCTCAACAAAATTAAACATAAATGTATATGAGACAGGTTGAGGTTGGGGATGTGGAATGGCTTTCACAGTTTCATGTAATGTTCTGTGAAAACTATAACTGGACTACAAAAATTCATTGACGAATTTACCTTTTAAAGTTTGGAAAATATTGGCTAAAGCATAAAGTTTTGACAATTTTCTTCACGTTGTGTAACACCTTCATACGTAAATATACCAGCCAAACCAAAAACTTGTTAAAGATCAACCACAATCAGGTTCAAAGTTATTTGCTGCAACATTTCGAATGAAAATTTTGAAGATACAACTCAGCAATACAAATTGGAGAAATGCTAAAAATACTTTTATTGGCTAAGAAAGTACCTAAGTATCTAGCAGTATTTACATATAGCTACTAAGATATTCCCTCGTTGAACCCTTGTAGAAACTTATTTCTACTTAAAATAAGATATATTCTTCATTAGAGAAAAATTCAAAGTGAATATTATTTAAGTATTTTATTAATTCTATATGGGTACTGAAGATGCACGACATTAATTTTATAATCAGTTTACCATGTTTTATGTACGTACATACGCTGCAATGAACTTTAATAATTAATAATTTGTTTAATGTTGCCAATATTGTCATTTACAAATTCAATACATGTCACGTCTATATATTTATGTATGCATACCTATATCTTCCTTTTTGAAGATGCTATGTCAAGTACAATATTGACGAACTTAAACTCAATTACACGTCACGGATGGACCATGTGGAATGAAAGCAGAGACGATAGAAAGACGAAATGAACATAAGAGCGTTTGAAAAATTAAGCCTAGTAAGTATGAGTGTATTCTCATCGTCTGGTTTTGATGATGTATTTAAAAAATGTGAACTATTATACATGACGAGTTGCTTACATGTATGAATCTTGTATAAATTCAAAAACAATTAGGTGTACCTAATTTATTATATGTAGTAATATTTTCGTCGAGCCAGGCACTTTAGTAGTTCATACTTCTACGAGAACATTGATCTCTTCCTGTATTTTATTTGTAGCTGTAATATGTACAAGCATCAACTCATAAGTATTTTTTACCACACACTTGTCTGCTAAAAAACACCCATAACCGCTATCTTAAGACAAGTGTTTAGTAAACATAAAAAGTAATGAGTTGTTATGTTGCCATTTGAGAGTCGCCATTCATTTCATTGCACAAGAAACAGCAGTAGCACCACTGACACTGATAGATTTACCGTAGCATGGTGAGCTGTTTTATAAAAAAATGCATCAAGAATCAAGGATAAATCTGTAAAGTGGAGTGCTACGCATTAAATGTTCAACGTCTGCTTTAAATCTTCAGTTTGTAGTTTGGTGTACATGCATGAACATGCACAGTATATTATTAACCCTTTTTAATCCAGCATGCTGAATGCATGTTCATTTCATCGTTTTCAAACTAGTCAATGGACAAAATACACAGATTTAAGTTGATGCTTGGATTAAAACAAGAGGAACTGAGAGCCACTTACGAACTCTGATCAGATCGCTTTTATGAGGATCCTTAAATGCCAGCCACAACCATTGCATTAATATAAACGTGAAAACTCATAAAAATGAAATGAAAATTCGACGACTTCCTCAATTTTTGTTTAAAGACTAGTATGGTAACAACATTGACATTCTGTTTTAGCATGTAATATCCTCTCGTTCACATTTACAAATTTGAGCAAATTATTATTATTTCATTTTATTGTTTTTCAAATCCATCTTGGTCCGGGAATGAGTGTCATGCCCAAAAGAGAATATTTGATGAGATGATGCTTACTGTGCCGGAAGGTTAGTGTATGTTAGCTTTGTTCATTACTCACTTAAATAAATGAAGCGATTCTCAAAGGGTTCTCTCTCAATAGCTACTACAACACTTTTTACGTAGTTATGTATGTAGGCAGTCTATTTAAAAATTCAGGTGAGTGTGCTACTACTGTTGTTACCTATTTTATGAAGCAGAGGCTCGTTTTCCCAACGTCAAGTTAAATGCCTCATAACTTCGTTGCTGCGTAATGCCCACATTCGATTCGTCTTTACTCACTTCAATCTGTCAAAGCCATAAGTAGAAACTTTTGCAGATTTAACTACACTAAAATGGTTTGAAAACGCTGCCAAGAGTATCGTTGAGTGAGACAGGCTTCTTTACTAACACACACTAGTTACTTACGCTACTCCACACATTACACGTAACCTTTTTTACTTCACGACTATCTCATGTCTCAGTACATAAATGCGCTGCCTCCCTTGAAAATTTTTACAACGATTTTGGCAAATTATGCTGAGTCATAAGTTAACGTAAATATGAAGGATAATGATTGAACACAAAACGCCACGTACGTATTTTTTATGATTATGACAATTGCTTGGCCATTAAATATCAATAAAAACGATAATAAACCATATTTTTGCCTTCCACTAAAATTGCGTTGCGGTTTTACCTGACTTTACAAAGCATTACCCTCACATAAGAGGTGAAAAATATTTTTGCTTGAAAACATGGCACATGGCATTTATTAAAATCACCTTCGCAAGGTGTCGTAAATTTCTGAGATGCATCCAATCCAACCGACTAAAATCAACCATCTGCATTTAGCAAAGAATATATTTTATGATATACCAATTTTCCCTCTTGATGTTCAATTTAGAGAATTTATCGTGATTTATGTATTCATCTTACGTTTTCCATTTTCTAAATTTCTCCGCCCATCATAAATCCTTATATGCTTTCGATATTCAAGGCCATTTGGTTGCACAAATGCACAGTGGAGACATATTTTTAAAACACTACTTTGTCAGCAAAATATCTTAAATCAGTGTATTTGTGGTACAAATTTTGTTCCAGCTCATGTTATAATTTTAGAAGTGGAATATTTAAAACCTTCGCGCAAAAATCCAATAATATTTAATAGTTTAATGGGTAAATAAACACCCAATGCCCTTTCGGAGCAAATAATCTATTCTTTGGCACCATTACAAATATCATTCATCATCTGATTGAAGTGACTGAAGCCACAGTTATAACCTGGAACATTTGAATGGTATACCTACTATCACCTACCTACATATATTTTAAAGTAGAAATTACATATGCATAGAGAATAAATTATATGCGATAGTAAGCAAGGTTAGTTATCAGACAACTAAACAGAAATATCACTAACCTCCTGAGCAATGGCATAACTAACCTAAAACACACAAGAAAGTAATATGGTCATGGTGTGATGGTGCTCAAGTCAGAAGTCAAGGCAAAGCGAAAACTGCCAAAGCCAAACAAACCTGGCAACTCAAAGCGCGAGCGAGACTATAAATATTCCGTAAGCTTCAAATGACATCACAAATACATTGTAAATGTATGTAAATTTACTTTTGCAATGTGCTTGTACACAACCGTAATTGAACATATTGTATGATGAGACGGAGATGTATTGTGAGCTCAAACTAGATTTTCTACGGCAGCAGCACAATCGCAGTTAACCTTCATACTTTTAGCAGTGCTGGGTCCACGCACATGAAAAAAACGTTGTTGGTTGAAATAATGCTGAAACACATTGTATGAGTAAGCTGTATGATAATGCTCTTTATCTGTCGCTTTTGAATATTCAGTAGTGTAAATACAGTTGCCTGCCAAGTGCCAGCTAATAGGCATAGCCTTTCCAGTCAATCACATCTTTGCATTTAAACATGGCCTGTCTTAACTGACGACCTGTTTATTAGCATCACTTATTTTTCAAGCCCGTTTACAAGCATTACAGTCATCGTTTAGTCGAACAAGGATATCCTATATTATTCGGTGCAGCGACACATGCTCAGCATCAAATTGGATACAAGTGTAGAGAAAACAAACTTTAGTCGTCCTGTATTTAACTGCCATGCGTCTCTGATCACTTTATAGTCTATTTTAGTCAACAGTCTATACCACCACCGTTTTACAAGAATCACTGTTAAATGCATAATAAACAGTTTTTAAGGCAAACTATTAAAAATCGTGTGTATGTATACGTATGCTTAATGCTTATTCGTGTCATTTGAATTTGGGGCAGTCAAAGAATCCATTTTGTATTTTAAAAAATGACAAAAGATGTGTGCTTTCATAGTTTTTGATAACTTTTATACATTAAATTTAAATCACTGCTTGTCTAAAACAACTATTGTCATTTCCAAAAGTCATTTCCTTGTCAAACATGCATAGGTGTACAATAACTGTTTTCATCGGTTTAATTTTTAAAAAGTATTTGATAGAAAAATGGCACAGTTGATGAAAGAAAATGGAAATGTTTGTTGTTGAAAGTTTTATCAAAGCTTAAAGACATGATATGACATACCTAGGTAATGTATGCATACAAATGCATTTCGTACGACATAACATATGTAGCATATATTATGTATCTGATATATGGTACTGAAAATTTTAAGCGCACATTGATTAGCCCAGCCAGACTGAGAATTACGACAGAATAATAAAAAGCCTACTTTTACATAAACTCTTTAGAATACTACTTTCTTCAATGACAATTATAAATCTTGCTGAAGCATATCACTTTTGCTAGCATAAAATGGGACATCTTGTGATGCTTTTGCATTATCCATAATAAGTTGCGTCATTAAATACATATGCAATTCTTTTTCCATTTTGAATTCGCAATCTCGAATCAGCATCTGAAGCGAATGTTTATATGCATGGGAGTCAGACAGTAGAAAGCTTTTAGCGTGTCAAAGTTTTTTACAATTTGGAAACGGCAGACTTTGAAGAGGAGCCAAGGAAAAGGGAATTTATGACGGAGCATTGTTCTACCATGTGTACGTAGCATTCAAACACTTCCTCTAATCTACAGATATGTACATTTTAACATTTTGTCCAAGTTATAATTTTTTCTTTCAAAATGGAATATATCCGCCTTATGAATATATTGCATCTCAAATGACTTACTTATATGAGCGTAAACATAATATACCAGGTCAATGTAAACTTTTTGTACGAACTTGACTTTTTTGTAACATACTTTTCTATGCCTTTTATACACATAAGAGATGTACAAATAAAGATGAAAAATATAAAGTATAGCACTATAATAGCAAAGATTATGGCAGCGTAGAAAGTTATTACTTCTTCGGCTATGTCAAAAAAAATTACACATGCAATTTCATTTAACATTTGTTCACAGAGGCAAAACACACGAACATTGGTAATTTGCACAATTACAAGAAAGATTCCAAAAATGTACGTATGATGTAGTACTTATCGCTAATTGTGTAGAACAGTGTGCTTTTAAATAAGCCATATAAATACAGGAAAAATATTTTTTGTACGACTTGTGACTTGTAATAATAAATGGAGGACAAGTCCACATGTACCACACCAAATATATTATTCCCATTGTTCTTTATCCCCAACAATGATCTCCAAGCAAAGCACGACGATGCGACTGTGATTTCAGAAGTAATTTTACATACTGTGCGGACTCTGAGGCTTTGACGCTTCATAAAAATTGCACCGTCATAAACTATTGTCAGAAGAACAAGCGACATTCACAAAACGCTACCGCTAAGCTATACCAAGTACCTTTCCACCATTATCATTTCTATAGTTTAAGCAATAAAAATGCCGTGTTCAGGAACAAAATTAATGCTCATCAATTCGTACATATGCATCTAGGTACAGACACAATGGCAAACACCCCGTGATAATGCGTCGGAATTTGGTAAACCACGCATGAAAAGAAATTTTCCAAACTGCAGCGTATAATCATCAAACATGGAAGAGTAAAAAAACGCCAAAATTTTTGTGTCGTATGCTTATTTTGTTGCAATATAGCATTCGGGATTTGGGGTAAAGAGTGCATTAGAGTTAGTTAGACAATATGGGAATAAGCAATGGTAGCCCCTATCAAGGGAGCATTGGTGGCACGTTAAGTAACGTAAAGTATTTGCATTAGCTGCTCGTAACAGCAACAACCTTCCGTCATCGTTCACCTTGCTTTCTTACTGTTTTGACAGCATGTCGAGCAATCACACAAACACACATACACAAATGAAGATGAGATGAAATGAAAAAAATACATGCATTGCAACAGCATTTGAAAACTTTATTTTCAAATTTAAATCATCATCATCCAGCTCTCCAACCAAACATCCCATCTCTCAAATTTTTGTACTGACATCACCTTCACGCCTATTTGAATTTGATTTTTTTGCCTTTGCATCCGACAAAAAAAAAATATTTTTTACTGACTATGAGTGACCTTGAATCGCGATGTAAGTTGTTCCCTGGCAGTTTGGACTGAATATACTACGTAAGTACAAAACACAAAGGATGTACAGCAATGGAAATAAACCATACTCAGGTATATTATGTGATATATTCAATATATTAGCGGGGATAAGATGAGAGAACGACTTGTCAAGTTGTTTCTCCCAATTTAAGTTGCACAAATGATGAACTTTTATAGTGTGGTATTATCTTAACGTTCCTTACTACAACCGTGCATGATCAAGAGTACACGGATCAACCACAAAGGTATGTAGGTAGTAGGTAGGTTGCCTACTGTATGTAATAATATCACGTTTTGTAAGTAGAATGTGAGTTGATATTTTTAAAAGTATTAAATTTATATTGAAATGTATGATATATATTCTTTATGCTAAAACTATTGATACATGCACCTCTTGAAACTAAAATTTGTACATTCCTTTAAAGGTGATCTTCACTCTTAGGAATAAGACAACTAACATATTTCCAACAAGAGTGCGAGAAAACTGATAAAATATGAGTGATCCTGACTCATGTTGTTATTTTGACGAGTTTTTTTTATCAACTTGCTGGGCATCGATTCATAACAACAATGGTGAATAGATGGAAAAATAACACACGCGTTTTCTCAATGTCAATTAGCTTCATATACAAACCAGGGAGAAACTATGATTCCAAACTATACATTACGAAGACTGTCTACATGAGACAGTATAGGTTCTCGTTAAAAAAATAATTATATATGATCAAAGCATACATAAGAAGCTTTCTACTAGTTGTTTTTAAACTTATATAAAAGCAAACACAGGTCTCAACGATGGTATATTGCGATACGAACAATTCAAAAGTATAAATGTTTGCTTTATGCCAACTTTATACTACAATGGCGTAAATGGGGAGTGAGTGGAGCAAAAACACGTTTTATATCAACTTTTACATCATCCTGGAAAGTAATAAAAGCGGCTCATGGAGCAAAAGTGTAGGATGAAGAGCAATTACGTATGATATCAATGTGTGTCTTCCATTTTTAAATACGACTGAATAATGGTGTAAGCCAAGTTTCAGTTTTCTAAAAGCCCAGAGTTGTTTATCTTTTTGGTGTTGGATTTTACCTGAAGCTGTTCAGTTCATCAAGATTTTAACCTTGATATTCAACATTCGTGAGGCTAAAGGAAGAATATTGAGTGCACGATGATAATTGTTTTATTTTTTTATAAAGTATATTATTACAACGGATGACTTTCAGGTATCCGCTAAAACATGGAAACACAATGACTTTCACTTTGTACGCAAGCTACACAATGAACTTGTTCATTTTACATAATATTTCTTCAAACGTATTACATTTCTTAATGCTCTGCTGCACTGAACGTCTGCTTTTGGTTATAAAATATAAGTAGCATTTTCCTAATTACCCTGTAAGTTGTACCATTATTTATTATATGGTTCGTGCATGACTCTTACAGCAAGCTTGGAATCACTGAACTGTCTCACATGTACACGCGTTTTCATTCCAAACTGAATGAAATACAGGTAAACTGTGCATTTAGTTTATCTCAGTCTAATTGGAGATCCTGAATCAGATCAAGTATTTTTCGCAGACAACAGTGGAAGCAGAAAGTAGAAAATGCCGAAGTTGGAAAGAAAGGAATGACTAGTTTTTTTTCTCCCAAATATTGTACTCCAGTCATAATGTTAGCCTCGAAGGTTCACATTTATTTTGTACTGAGTACAACTAATACGATGAAGTGTGTACATATGATGATGTGCTGTAACTTCGTATTCAGGAAGAGTTTTTTACAAGAAAAATTACATGCGGTATGCATACATGTATATAGAGTATATAGCTACTTATATAACGTCATGTAAAATCTTGAAAATTGTTCATAGTGATTGTATGAAATTATCATTCCTTGTCTTACGATTTTTTGATTGTTGAAAACATTTTTGGTACACAGACCGCACCGCATCAATTCGTGTCCTCTAAATTTCGTTTGCACGATTATGTTTGGCATTGATATCAAAAGCGCTGTAGGCTATGACTTTTTTTTACAGATTAGCTTCAGCAACAAAGAAACTGAAGTTTTGAAGACACAAACTACAAAGAAGAAAGATAAATAATTTTTTGGGCTTTCAGTTGACTCTGCTGCTGCCTGAAAATAATGCTTGGGAAAATTTTAGCGCGACATAATATTCTTATTCATGTAGTAATACATATGCAATAACCATGTTAATTCAGGTAAATGTTGAAAAAATACATTTTATCCTTTCTCTTAAACCAAAGGATATAACAGAAAAATTTCAACTAGATATTTAAAACCCACACCAACAAAATATGACGTGCTTTTTATCTAGGCCAATGATTGACAACGTCTTTTCATTAAGCTAGAAATAATCAAGGATAGTATGGCTCTATTTTAGCAGCAAAATATAGCAACCAACCAGAAGGTGAATGGACGATTGCCAAAACAGAATGTTTCCTATTTCAACTATTCAACCTGGCGCATTCACTGCTAGTTGCAAGGATTAACATTTACAATAGTTCCGTTTTTTTTCCAATGTTGCTCGCGCTTGCCTTGTGCACACACGGGTAATTTACTGTGTTTAAAATGTTACTTGACAAGGGAATGCATTTAAATATGACTGTGACACAAAGTGGAGATGACGCAGATGATAGGAAAGGTTACCAAACAAATCAATGATTAGTATATTTAGTAAAGCGGAAGATGTAAAAATGAAAAGAAAGGAGACATAAAGTTAAAGCAGTGAGTGACAACTTGTCTATTGACGTCAGCATGTCTTTTCACCAAACAAATAATGCTTCTGCAAATACATTATCTCCAAAAGAACACTGCCCACAGGTTTTCTTTCAGGTGTGCACAGTGCAGGAAGCGATTTTGATTTCGGTACAAAAAAAAACAAAATAGTATTAAGTAAGTCTTAACTCAGACCAATACAGCTTTTCAACCTTATCTACACGATTAACAATGAGAAAGATTAAGAGCTACAACGTGGCAAATTCCACACTCTGCCATTTTTGTCATCATCATGTAGCAGACATTATAAAGCACAACAGGGTTTTTGAAAGCAGGTCACATGGTGTAGCATTAATACATTGTAACAAGCTTAAAGCTGATAATTAAAATGCAAAGTATGTGCACATGCTTAGAATACAGCACTTTTACAAAATTGTGCTCTCTCAATATCCTTGCAATTGGCGATTGGAGACACAATGTTTGCATTATGTATCAAATGACTTTGTGAATATGAATGTGGAACAACATGTGCAACACATTTGGCCAAAATAATACGATCCAAATCCCTATGCATGCTACTCTGGAAAACCGAAACAAACGATTATGATGATGATCTACAAACAAAGCATATTTATAGGGTTAGACAGAATTAAGCTCAAAGCTGGATTCTCTGCTCCAACAAGCATGCCAGGATGATGGAATGAATGAGAAAAAGGCTATAAAGTAGAGTTGCTTGCAAGCATTCGATGCAGCAAGGGCTATGTCCTACTCCAACAAACTCCTATAAAATTGAGAATGCAAAGCATGGCCCATTTTCCTAGAATAAACTTTTTACCGTACTCCCACAGCAGAATATGTACATAGGTACATTCATTCATGTACATACATTGCTATTATTAATAATACACAGATCACGAATGGCAAAAAGCACCGTGCCTACATTCTGTAGTATCTAGTTAGAAGTACAAAACTGTTTTGCAGATGAAGTGTAAGAAGAAGATCGCATTATATGCACGTATATTCTACCAAAAAAAACATTAGATTTTCTACCAAAACTGCCGAAGAGAAGAAAGAGAACGCTAGAATAATGAAATAGAGCACTGTATCCGGAATACAGGAAGCTGCAAGTTAAAACCAGCTCTACTGAATGTGAATCTTCTCATCCGATTGCCCTCCTTTCTGGGTCATCCCCGGACTCCCTCTAGCACAAGCTAAACTGCTGCTGCCGCCGTTGTATTATATAATATCATTATTGGACCTAGGGGAACGTTTCAAGGTAGCGATGTGCATTATAATACCACTAGCGTCATAATACCGACTACCGCCTCTCTATATTATGTATTTATGTATATCATACAAACACTCATATTATACACCCGAGAATCCCGTTTTTATATGTGCAATAACCACCACCGCATTGAGAATAGCGCCGCGTTTCCAACTTACACCACTATTAATATCTTCACCAGTCACAACACAGAATGCTGTTACAAGTTGGAATTTAAAAAGTTTGTAGTAAAATACAACTAACTACATGACAGAATTATATATGACTAAAGGACGAGACCGAGAATGAATGTCCAAATACCTAAATACGAGTCTATCGATTGCCCTCATTTCATTCACCAACTTGTGCTACTACTACTACTACTACTGCTACTAATATTGCTACCACCACCCAAAACAGAAAAATATGATATCGTGCCTCATGACTACCACCAACCATGCCTGCATCCTTTTTAGTACTTTTAACAGCTGCACACCGCTTTTGCTTCCTGTGTTTTGGCCTTTTCCAGTTTTGTACTTGTATGTTCTTCTTTAGAATCTCAAGGCAATGGCATTGAATGAGTTGCCTACCGGCTTTTATTCGCCTGGCAGTTGTACTTTCCCTTCCTTTTTTCTGAGGAGTGCTTAATAACGTATACATTATTCCTTCCATGCACTTTTCTGTTTCGTTCGACGTGCAAAAAATCCGCTAGCTTAACGATCCGTCACGAAATGGTGATTCAAGTTACCGTACACCCAACCAAACTAGCTTTCTGTACAAAATGGTCATGCATATTATGTAAATCAACTTTCTTCAAATTGTAGCTATTAATGGATTATTAGTTTACCTTCACTAATCTATAATCTGATAGCTTTTACACGGACCAATTGCCATTACATTATATCATGCGAATTTTTTGTGCCATTACTGCTTGTACTTTATGCATGGTAATTGTAATGGAATTATCAACGAATATTAATGAGTACACCAGTTCTAAGATTAAACGATTAAATGATTGAAGCAAGTTAAGTGACAGCTTGCAATTAAATTGTCACAGAGAATTTTGTTCACGTAACCGAATTAATGGCTGCGAAAAATAGATATTATTATGTGTAGTACATGCATACCAAGTTTACTAGTTCATTCAGTCCCTAATGTCAGACGTCAGCATAATCAGCATACTATTATTCCTTATAGAACAATTTCCAATCGTGGCACGGTAGCAATTACCAAATTCACATCGACACTTTTCACTCCTCTGCTAGAATGAAATGTTGTGTAAATATGAGTAAGCAATGCAGTACAGAGGTATGATAGGTATGTAATGACGATCATCGTCACAGAACTTTAATGAGATTCGGTTCCGATGAACTCTATTTCATTTTTCCTACCAGCCAGCCAAACAACAGATTCAAGGTTATTACTCTATACTATCAACGTGGATGATACAAAAAGCAATAACAAACTATAAATTTCATGGCCTGATAATGAATTATGGATATTATTGTGTACATAGGTAGGCAGGAAATCAGTTTCGACATCTTATTATTACTTCCATACATACTTGTCAGATTCACTGTGTGCTCCTCACCTCATTAAGCCATACAGACATTTTTTTCATCAATTTTAATGGCTGTACATCCAACATTTGACTTCAATAAAGCCATACAAGGCATTAAAGCGTTTCGCGTGTGTTATAAGAAGTAAGACTTTCCGTTGGTGTTTGAATAAAATGAAAGGTCTCTGACGAGCAATGGAAATGAACAAAATGGAAATTCCATCTAAATTATGCATGCTCCTGGAAATAAATGATATGAAAATAAATTATTAGCTTTTCAATCTTTTTCCATATACTTCTCCGCCAAAAAGTTTCATATGGATTTATCAGTCAAAAATGATACCCAAGTTTCAAGGTTTGTGAAAATTTCAGTTCTGCTTGCATAACACGAAAATTTTATTCAACTACTTTATAACGTAGAACAACGTTTACATGAAAGCTTGCTAGGTGAATACTAGTGAAAATTTCTTGTGCGTAAATCAGATCGTGGAACTTTAGTCTCATTTTGAAAATTATTGAGTGTCACATCACATGGCGTCATTGACAGTTTCAACGTGAGGTAACTTATGTCTACAAAGTTGCAGATTTAGGATGAAAAACAATGTGTTGTCCTAATGCTATGTACTATGTACATATTATGTACGTAAATACTAATAAACTGTAATCTCTCATTACACGATTAAAAGTTTATTACAATCTAGGTATCTTATTTCTCGGTACCATGATTGAAATTTTTGGTGTGCATGTTATACTGGATTCATTTGCCATTGATTAGACACACAAAACAAACAAAAAATGCTTTCGTAACATGAGACCCCAAAAATTATACAAAATACTTACCTAATGCTCTTCAGGTTTCTAGTTCAATTTATTTACCCCAAAATTTCCTGTGTTCATGGAAAAATGTTGCAAGCTTTTTTGGGAATGCATTGAAATTAATTTGCCCATTCGCACATTGCAGGACAGGGGATAGATCACACTCATGAAGAAACTGTGTCTTGACAGTCTATCTAGGTATATCTACAAAAATCTGTTGTATGTATGTACCTCTGCATCGTACAGCACACCATTTCGTCTTTGTTTCATATGGCACATGTAAGATATCATATTGCACCTTGTTGTAACACTACGCATTGATACTACAAGTCAGTGCAATAAATCATTTCTTAGAGTCAAACAGTCTGAGTATGTACATATTTCCTCGGGACACATTTTCAATTATATTTGTATAACATGATTGCATTCTCCGTCATTGTCAGTGATATGTCTGCAATATAGAACTCGGGTTCATTTGATGACGTTGATATAATTTGATTAGGTACATATAGTTAAGTAGTTATATAGTTGTAAGTTGTAGTTACCAAACTAAGTATTGGTGTTTTTCATAGACTAGGCAGGTTTTCCACAGGCATTTGTGCAATAAAAGATTTATTGAATGTAGTCTAGAGTTGCACGTTCTATGCAAAGCAAATAAAGCCAATTCATGAATCATATTTTATCACATCACAGATAAATGAATGTGTTTTACAATAGGCCAACGATCGTTGCTCGTCTATTAAACGTAAATGGCAACAAGAAATCTTGAGGAAGCCTCACTGCAGAAAATGTTGATATAGTAACTGAGCAAAAACCTGCATAGTTATATGCTGTTGTCATGAGAATGCAAACACTTGCTTCGTTTTGATCAATTGAGCTTGAGCTAGGATGTACTCAAGAATTGTTGGCATTGAAATTGAAATAATAGCCTATGTAAAACTGCTCCTCAAGCAGCAAAGACAACCTTGACTCTGCCGTGACCCATGTTGAGCTCAACATTTTTTAATACTTTTATTGTAAAAAACGATGGTGTAGTGGAACAATGAAAAATGACGAATACAACATACAGCAACTCGTCGTTAACGTTGGTTGCATTTATGATGATGATGATGTATACTAGGTATGCGCTTTTTCTTATTGGCGTAGTGTATGTAAACGCATTATATACATTTATTTGGCTGAAGGGATTACAAGCTTTTGTTTCTTCCTATATTTCGCTCTATCATTCGGCGCTTATTTAGTTGGAAAAAACCTTTTCATGAGAAATTTGTGATAAAAAGCACTGCAAAAACCGTGACGTATGGGTGTGCAGACTTCTCTAGTTTCTCTCATCATCATCGTCATCATAATGAAACCGATCAAAACATTTTTGCAATGAAATTTCTAGTGCAAGTAGTCAAATCTCCCTCTGGTGATGATATTTGTTAACTTACGGGTAATGCTGCTTCTCGAACTCCAGTGATTTTGGGATCCCTGAATGATAGCCGTGACACTCATCATCGGCTTCTCTTTCTTGATCTTCATCATCATTCCTTTGACTTCTTACAACGTAACTTTAAAGGAAAGCTTACAAAGGGTAAAATGTTACTTTTGTTTTACCACTAGACTGATTTGTGAGTCTACTACTGCTTTGTCATGGTCCTGATAGATTTACTAAATTGAACTTGAACCGTATTTTTACATAAATCAACTCGTTCCTTACCGCAGTGTGCGACTATTTAACTATCAGTGGAAAATGTTGAATTGGAAGCACTGGTGAAACAAATCACAGTTGTTAGACTATAAATCTAAAATCTCATTATTGTTGGCGAAATGTTGTCATCATTTTTAATATCTCTTTATTTTGTACGAGAACTCAGCATAAATAAAGCACTATTGAATAAAGACACAATCAGCATAGGTATGTAGTTGTGTATGATTCATAAGTAGAAAAGAAACGTTTCACTGAAAAGGATCTGCCTGCAAGTGTATGAGTTCATGAATCGTATCACAAACAAACATATTTTCACCCTGAATAAGTCAGGTAGTCTTCCACTCAGGTACTGGTAAATATCTAAACGAGTAGAGAAGGTGCTCACAAAATTAACTCTCTTCAATTCAATTAGACTGTTGCAAGAGTGGGTAATAATAAGGCAAATATTTTAACGTATGTGCATATATTGCCGGATTAGCAAAAATAAAGAATACATCCGGTTCGTAAGTTAAGTAGAGATGAAAGAAGGGACCACCCTCCTTCCCATTTTTGTGTGTCAATGTCAGGTACAACTGATAACGTTTGCATTCACAAGCGTTTGGGGGTATGCTTCATCTTCTTGTGACTAAAAAAATGACGTAGCACTAACCGTCAGGTATACATGTGCACATTGTAAGGCTTTTTTAGTGTCAATAGGATTCAAAGCTACACGTGTAGTAATTTCCAGAGTGGCAGTTTCTCACGCCCAAGATAGAACTAATAAAATATTCATTCAATAAATCTTAAGGATGAGATTTGAGATTTCCCTTGTTTGCTGCATACGAGCCGAAATATTTTTGAAATATCATGCAAGAAACACAAAGCAACTGTCGCAGTTTAATATTGTAAAAGTAGAAAAACAAGCATGTCTCAAACACTATGTTCTATAGCATGCAAGTACTATTTATATAAACAAAACTGCCACCATTGCTTAATGGTAAAACTGCAATTTTTTGGCGTAAATTCCAAGAAAATGTTATTACCAGCATAGAACTGCTAGTGTATAAAATACAAAGTATCTGCAATTAATTTAATTAAAAATAAAAACAAGGTAAAACTGCTGCTTTCGGTGATTTATTACGCATAGCAAAACTTGTCCAATTGACCAACATGAGCAGCCACCAATTATACTACAAAACTAACATGACCTTGTGTTGCCACAATGTGTCTAGCGTAGAACTTCCTACATTTCAGCTTCACGTGCTTATGTACGTCGGTATTTATCTTTATCCCGCTTTTCCTCACCGTTCGTAATGGCTCAAATTAGCGTATTAAAAATCTTGTAGAGTACGTAACGTTCTAAATATCAAAACAGAGTTTACAGTGTACTCGGTACGATATAATCTCAACTGTGAATGAAAGCGATGCTTGCGTTTGGTTCGTTTGGGACGACTGCCAAACAGTCACTGGATAAAAAGGGACACGACCTACAGCAAGAAAAGCTATATCACCCGGAACATTGGCGACTCTGTTCTATGCATGGCGCAGAGAAAAGAGGAACATCATCATCATCAACAACATCAGCAGCAAAATAGCAACTCTCGAAAAGACAGTGTGCAAGTCTCGTTTTAGCCGAGAAAATGAGGTCGCTTACTTCACTGCCACTATACTCTGTATGGAGTCCACACTTCACTTTTTCCTTCCCGTTTTGAACGATGCACGATATCACACTGCCAGCTTTATATATTATATCACAGTTATATATTGTATAACCAAAACTCACGACCTTTACGCTTTTCTGTAACTACAGTATGAATGCGATTCTCGTTCAATCATACAGACACAATATATGACCAAGCTGAACAGACTTAACAATAAAACGGCACACTTGTACAAAACATAAACATAAAGTCAAAGACAGTTGCACGAAAAAGATTACCGTTCATTTTGGTTGTGCTCTAAATGATTACATAAACAGACTGAATTTGTAACAGTCCAACTGTCTGTGCTTTACTTTCTCTGTATGTGTAGCATGTTTTCCAAACTACCACACTGCAGAAAATGCGGTACACAACCGTATTCTACTACTATTACTATCCACTCTACTACTACTACTATTCCTTAGTGCGACCAGATACAAAATCCCAAGAGTTTTTTTTGCAAATCTGCAATCATAATAATAATAGTAGTATTGCTTTCATGGAGAAAGTACAATGGCTTTGTTACAGCAAGTAGGATCTTTACTTGCGACAGTTATGAAAATATAGGCGAATCCTGAATTTCCCATTGTGTAAGTACACTGAGCTTATTACCGGCATAAACATGAATCCGGTACTATAATAACTTCATGGTTATCACTGCACTACTATGTCTACCCAGTTCCAAGTTTTTCGAATTCCAGACCAAGCCAATAAGTCCGCAAAGCATTTGCATTAAGGGTCATGCGAACATGCACAAAAGACCCCATAAATAATAGGACGGACGCACGACAATTTAGACGGGAGTGTAACAATTGACAATGCACTCTCACTAAAACTACAGCGACTAACTAAATCAATAAGAGTATAATGCCACTGTGTTTAATCAGTCATCACCACCACCACCGTCACTACCGATACAAATGGAATGTCCATTCGTTCATTCCGCTCGTTAAGTGTGTTGCAGACCATTCCATGCATTTGTCCTCTGAATGAAACGAAATGCACAAATTTTGCTCAAAATTTATTGTAAATGTAGAAAAGCAGTAAATGGTGGCACGAACTTTGCATTGCATACATTCATTAAGTAAGTAGTAGTAGTAATAGCCTTTAACCTTACAATGACGCTTGACGAGCACGACAGCTTATTAACACACAACAGACGTGCAAAAGTAATGTAGGAAGCAAAACTTGCACGTAGTAAAGGGAATATAATATATTATTTATTTCTACAATTACTAATCTTGCTTCTAAATGTGGTAGAAGTTGTAGCAATAGAATTAGTAGGAGCACAAGAAGCACACTGACTGACGATGATGTGCTGGTATTTTTGTTACCCACATGTGCTTCAAGATACAATGCTATGCATCATATGAACGATATTGCTGCAGACTCTAACAGCGCAATAAAGCCGATGATGTTTCTCCCGTGGAGAAAAAATCGCAAATGAGATGAACTAGCATGATAGGTCTGGTAAGTTTGCATTGACGATGGCCAAGAAAATCATTAAAGGTTGTTTTTGGTGTGACTGACTGGATAAAACGTGTATGTATGTTGATTATGTACTTTTATTATTATTATTATTATAAAACGAGTTGGTTGCTCTTTTCCACTCGTAAACTAGTGCCACTTCAACCTACAACTAAAAAAAATAAAGTTTCGGACATTCATCTACTAGTAAATGAGCAAGTGGAGCTTAAGCATATTTTAAATCCATCTTTTACACTATTTGCAATATAACATGTTTTTACCAACACTTACTCTCCAGCGTATACGCTTCTAGCTGCTTTAGTCTTATTATTGTATGCTATCATATCATGAACACGCATCTATAACCACCATGCATATAACTTGATATGATAAGAAGAATACATTGTAGTGTGTTGCAAACTGCAAACTTTTAATGCAAAAAAAAGGATGGCAAAAAACAGAAACGGGGAGAATTGAACCCGTCAGTCAGCCGACCATCCATGAATTTTATTTTTCACTCAAACTACATGTTTTTTCTTTCGTTCATGTGAGCACAACTCTTTACTAGTTTAGTGGTTGTTATTATGCATGAATGTACCACTACCACTTTGGTTTGGAATGAATTAAAAAATTGTGGAACTGGCAGCATATGTAAAAAAGCAAAATTATGTATTCTGCATAAAGTAATTGTGCTATAGAATGGAACAACTTCAATGCGCACGTTTCTACTAAATACTAGTAGAGAGAGACATATAAATATTATGCATGATACTTACATGCCTACATACAACGATGCTAGTACGGAGACTTGTAGCACAAATGTGAAAAAATGTTCTTACAAGCAGACACCAGTCAATTTAACTAACCATATTATGTACATACACATGCCCATTAAAAAGTTTACTTTTGGCTGACATGCAGAAAACTTATATATTACGTTGTAACCTTTGATATGTATATTTTATCATCTAAAAAGCATTATCCTCTATGCTTGTTTTTTTTATGAAATATTACCAACATTGCTTTGCTTCCATGCGTTTTTATCTCCGTTTTACATTTTGCAAATAGAAAATTCTCTTTGTATTTAGTGTTCCTGATTTGATGCTTTGGTTCATCTCTAACTCTCCATCCATAATGTACATTTTTACTTTTTTTGTTTTACCTGGGAATATACATTCATACCTATGCAACCTATTTTGCGTGGATTAGCGTAGGTCTGCATAATCATCAGAACAAAATACATTGATAAATATGTATGGGGACATTATATAAAACAGTGTAGTGTAACATGAGCACAAGTTCCTGTAAAACTGGCAATAGGCATAGCATCAGCATCCGTTTCAATAGACTTGTGTGTGTACCTTAACTACACATCGTTATGCTGTGCAACCGTTTTTTAAACCACGATGTATATCAGTTGTATATTGTCACCATTGAGTATTATAACAAAACAACAGCAGAGAGCCACCAGTAGTACTTACTACTTACTATGCCACTACCGTATACGTCAATATACACGACGACAACGACATGGCAATCATGATATTATATCATAGGATTTTAGCCAGGAGGAACGGCCCACAGGCAAAGCAACAAAAACAAAATACATTAACGTCTTGCGGCAGGCTGACCTTGAGTTTTCAGCATGTGATAATAGCACGTAGATATTTTTTACATGGTTTCACATAGTTTGATGAAACATGCATATATTTTTGTACGAAATGCATAGCTGAAGGCAATGGCTTTCCAACACTTCACTATTTTTACTCTTGACCCCTTCCCAACTCTCCCAGAATAGGTTTGGAACATGATAAAAAAATGACAGAATGCAAAAATGATCTCGTAATCGCCGTAATTATTAAGGTGTGAGGGCTATTTACTATTTCGTTTTTGTCCGTCCGTCTGTTTTGAAGCATCAAAAAACAGCGAAAATATTTGATTAATGGCTCCAATTTAACATGGTATACAGACAATCCGGTAAGCTCTTAAACCTACAGAAATAATATTTGGCGAGGGGCATTTTGTAAGTTTACCGCACAAGAGTTTGTTTTTTGAGAAGACTGTAAAGTCCTTTAAAAATCAAACGTCATCAATTTTATCAATCTCCTGTTTCAAGCAAGGATAACATTTTGCAAATTTGAAATTTAAAGTAACTTCAAAACGCCAAGGTTGGCAAAAGTACATGGCTTCCGCTACTCTGATTTAATGCATTCATACCAACTTGCTGGATTTATTCTTTGTCTGTGAATATGCCGGTCTATTATGCGTCAATGCAAACTAGGTACCAGAACTTGGTAAGGTAAAGGTGGGTGCCAAACTTTACGATCACAATCAACTCCATATTGACGTTTTTCACACCGCCATAAAGTATTTTTCGTTCTCTTTTGTAGCATATTTTATTCGACTTCTGTTCTTGAAGTAAAGAACGACAGAACAGAAAAGAACCCGTAGGTAAATGTTAGTATCAAACACACATCACATTATTATCCAACAAAAATGTAAATTAGTATGTTGATGTGATGACTCCAGGTAGTAAGTTAGCCATAGCACAGAATTTCCCATCCACTGTTACTTTGCAGGCTGCCTGTACATCATTTTATTCTTTTTGCATGACGTTACTTTTCTTGATAGTATTCGCATGTGTACATGTTTTCATCTAGAGTCTTTTTGCATTTATTACATTTTACATTGCGTAGTCAAGCATTAATTTGCCACATTGAACGAAAGTAAACTACAAAAACGTAAAACGATGATTAAAACAAAAGGCTTCGTTCGTAATAATATCAGGTATTTTATGTGTACTGAAACTGAAACATCAAAGTCATCATCATCATCATCGTAGTAGTAGAAGGAGTTGATGATTCGCGTACCACATTTACATACCAGCCAGATAAACAAACTCTACTCCGCAGTGAGTTGGAAAAAATTATATATTTTATGCTTTTGGCTCTGCCGTCTCTGCTGTCAGTGGAAAATAATTTTATTCTTTACCTTTTTACACACAGCACCTTAATGCATTACAATTGGATAAATATTCCACGAATTCGTTCTACTCCATGCTTCTTGTTAAATTTTTCCTCACGCCTAAAACAGTTCTTATATTCACGATCCACACATCATTCAAATTGTTCAGCAAATGCTGTTCTGCTGCTACGTTCTCAGTCAGAGTCCGGTCAGAGTTACCATTTTCAGGTAGCTTCCGAATGGGCATCCGTAAGTATAATTCATCCACACACATTTTATCTTCTTAAAGAGAAGACGTTGTTGGCATGTTATGAATTTATGCCACCGCCAGCTGGATCCAACTAAACAAAAGCAGCAGCCCCGGGTGGGGGAGTAGGATAGGTGCGAATTTCTTTTTTTTCGAAAAGCAACAATAAAATAGTTTCTGCTAGAGTTTTGTGGCTTGATCGCGAATCATGCAATTATATGATATAGAACGCTATCTTTCTCACATTTCAATTCATTTTCAGCTTTATATTTTTAAGATGAGCCGCGACAACACCAGATGGGACTTGCATGAGATATCATTATTCGTAGATTTTTATTTTCCTGAGCGGGCAATATTTTTTTAGCAGTCAATACACAGGTACATTTCATGCGATGAATGCACACTAAATGAAAATAGAATTTTTTCTGTATATCATGCGAGTATGCATATTTTACTACGTCCTACGTTTTCACGCAGGTATACTCGGTTTATTTAGCAAAAAGGTATACACATATTTGAACTCTAGAGCCCCAGGCAGAAGTTTGATGCTATATAGCTATGTACGAACATACAAGAACACAACACACGTCAAGTAACAATGTAAAACTTAATTGCAATCCATGCGAAAAATGATGAATCTTCCTTCCCGTTCATAAAAAATGTTTTTTTTATAATGCAGGATATGGTGATGTAATTTAATATTCCAACATTTGTTGATAACGAAAATTGAAACGTAACCAATAGACTCCTCCTCTGCTTTGGGCAAATGACATTATGAAACGAATAAATTGTTTATACAGTGCGTAGAATACCTTTCCCGTACGAATAACCATTCTTTGGAACTAGATGGATTTTATAGTAGAACGCCTAAAATACATTTCGCAAAAATTCAAAAATAGCTATAATATTCTATATTATTTTCATGCAAAATGAAGTTAGAGACATCGTAAGAAAAAATCTGGTTCTAAGCACTTTGGATCAGTTGTATCATCATGTCTGCAAATACGGTAACATTTTTGAAACACCTACAATAGCAAACATCTTGGGATCAATAGTAATAGCTTGTATAACAAACTAACGAGTGTATCATCACATATCAATTTCACCTTCAACATAAATCATGACGTAAGGTAAATTTTCCAACGCGAATAAAATAGAACCACTTTACGATAGGACACAACGACAAACTTTTTACAGCGCCCTAAACCTGACATCATCAATAGCATTTTACTAGTGTTGGCTTTCAATTTCAAATGATACCGACAAAACAGTCATTGTAACGTGTTCATTTTGGAAGTTCCTTGCTTTCTTGTAAAGCAGTTTCATTACTCCTCCAATGAACAGTAATAGCCAATTAAAAATGCAATGACAAATATTTTTGTCAATTTTCAAGTTGAAGGATAAACACTACATACGTCAAGACAAAATACAAGCGAAATTTAAACATTTTCACAATATAAGTCTACCCACATCAAAAAGTAAGCGTGGTCATAATTTCTGCCGCATGGCGTAACTTGACAGGCATTTGGTGACTGGTGACTTTGGTTTTTGTACATAAAAGTTCTTTTATACACACGTATAGTTTGGATATAGTTTCACTAAACTGGTATGTGACATGTCAATAGCTCTGTCATTTGCAGAAAAAAACGTAAGGCAAACGCAAAAAAGTAAAGTTCCCCTCATCAACAGAGAATAAAACAAAGCGCCGTTGTGCATGCGTGGTTAGTGTAAAATTTTGCGGTAGTTCTGCAAGAATTACATTGCTATGCATATACTGTGATTGTACTTTCCGCATAAAGCACCATTATATACAGCTGCTGTTTTCTCAACTATTATTATATGGTGTACCATGAAACGTCCTTCAAACTTTGATTATTTTAGCAGGTAAAAAGGTGAAGTGTGCTCTAATGATGGATGATGATTTTGTTTGTGAGGTTTAAGGTTAATATACTTTTCCCATGGCATGGCGCGCATACACCCAAAACTTTGCCGTGTCACGTTCACCAAACATTATTACAATACACTATACATATTGTTTGCATCTGGTTTTATTTACCTACTAGAACGTTCATTATATAGTAATATAAAGGATCGAGTCATTCGCTGAAAAAAATGGCAAATCCTTTCATGGCTCATGGTTTTTTTGTTAGAGCTTTTGTGTATTTAAATCAGTGCGTCAGACGATGAGGTTGAAGCATGGCATGCATGAGGTTTGCAATAAACCTGCACATTACGTGTCTACAAAGCTTCTACATTTTATATTGTATGGTCATGTTATACTTTTATAAATATGTATACCCAAACGATATAAATACCTACATCACGTCTTGAAATTTTATGGAATGGACTAAGTGGAGGCAAACATTCTGTGCTCAGATGAAGCTCATTAGTAGTGGTAGTATATTATGTGCAGCATGGTTTCACATAATTTGGGGCTACCTGCTCTACCATAATATTTTGTATTCAAGCACGTTCAACTTTCATGGTAAAGTCACAGAGAGAAGTTGAGTTGAACTTATAGATTATAAATGTAATAACAGCAATAATAGCAGACTCATCAAAAGTTTCATAGAAGAAAACAGCTTGTCGAAATTCTTCCCACATAATTAGAGGTGGGTGTTTTGTAAAAAGGAGAGGAATGAATAGCTCACTAACACCACACCAGTTCCACACAACACGTTAAAAAGAGTACCTAGAAGTATGGTCTCACCTACCTATGTTAGACTTAGGTATCACAAGTCCAGCACACTATATGTAAATACACAGTACACTGAGTATACACTCAAGACTCAGTATTAACAATCTAAAAAGTTTTCTAAAGTTTATCTGAAAAAAAGTGTCCGAACAGCGTGGGAGAAACCAGACAGTTTTGATTCACTGGAAGATGAAAATATTTTTTTTTTCCTTTGTTGAGATTTTTGCTACCTTATGCAATTATGTACATCAAGCAACTTCTTTGAGACCATTTTGTGCAAGTCGGTAGTTGACTTTAGTCAGGTCATTAAAAAATAAAAGTTTCAACGCAAATTAAATTAATTAGAGTATGGATCGATAGCAGAGGTATGTGGTAGTGCGATGTACAGATATAAACGAGCATACTATTATATTTGATTATCAGAGCACAAATGATTTTGGCAAAAAACTGCATGGCTTTTCTGATTTTCTCGGCGTCTCAGTTTTTTAGCAGCATATTGCCAGTTGCTAATAAATGGGGATGAAATAAATGCTACAAATTGTATTTTCACGTCTGTATCCTCGCAATTTTTTTATCAGATTAACAGATTACAAGAAGCACATTTAAAAAAAAGACTATGTTTACAGTTTTAAAAATCGGACATACCATAATTTGGGTGACCATTGCCACTGGCGTTGTAGAAATGACTTGGATCCATTGCTCTATTATATGAATTATTGGGGAGGTAGGGAAAGTCATACCCTACAGCGGAAGCCCCCATAAACTGAGAATAAGAAGACATTTTATTGTTCCTAGTCAAACTGCGAAATAAATAAACTTGTGGAAACTTTTACAAGTTGTTCTTCTCTATCACACACTACTTATACCACGTTGTTAGCTATGTATATTATTTCCCAGATAACTTGAACAAATAATCTTATGACACATATAGCACTTTTGCCAACAAATTCATTTTACTCTTATGGGGGACACTCTGTCACAAAATTAGTATAACAATATCACAAAAAAACATAAAATGTTTGCTCTTTCACTTCCACTTACGGAAATTCCAACCCACTAGAACAATACAAAAGTTGACCGGAGGGTATTTCCCGAGTTAGCTGTGTGGTCAATTTTCTGGATAATTATTACAGATAATTCGTGGTAAGAAATGGATAAGAAGACAACTAATACGACGTCTGACCGAGTTTCGTCTTGAGTTTTGCTGGTATCAAGTTATTTTTAAGCTGCCTTTAATAATCATAATAAATTTAATAAAGAAAACAAGTTTACAAAAGAAGTCGATGAAATGATGAAGATCAGGACTTCAAGAGAAACTGTACTGATATAGTTTTCAGTTGGACTGACAGTGATATGCTGAGATATTTTTGTCGCTGCGTGTCACTCACTACGTATCGCATATAATGAATAATTATACTACGCTTATGGAAAGAAAATATATAACTTTGTGAATAAGTAAAACAACACCAAGCGCACATTAAACCCTTTTTTTCTTTTGCATACTTTTGAACAGATTATAGTGATGATTGTGTCAGCATAAACTACGTAAACTGCGTAGCGATAATGATAAATGTGTATTCGCTTAGATATTTCCTTTTCTCCAGAGATATTGATGAGGGAAAAAATCACTGAAAGTATAGATCCATGCGTTTACAACACTCTTTTGATGTTCTACATAATATATTACTAGATTGAAATTCCCTTACAGCTTGCTAATATACAAAATGCAAGATAAGGCAAATAAAAAGACATACAGAGCTGCAAGTACTTGTTTTCATCTTCCTTTCAGATATAAATCGAAGGTTAATGTGATATTGTACATTTGTAATGATAATGTATTAAAAAATACATAACCATAAAGTGCTGTAAACGCATTTTTTGCCTTGAAGGAATGATTTTTAAAACGTGGAAACTGTTGTTGAGTATGCATGTATGAACAAAAAGACAAGGAGAAACTAAATCATGGTCATGGTGGTAATGAAACTATTTAAACTTTTTTCTCCGTTCCCACTCTTTCAAACTGCGATAGTTATTGTAACAACACGAGGTAGAGATGTAAAAGACTGAAACTAATAATATTTTTCTGGTTCTGATCTTCGACTGACACAGACTGAGGGAACATGTTTATCCGTACACCAATAAAAACCAGACAGACAGCGAGAAATCTTCCAATTCCTATTTGTGTTGCACAAGTTCAAATGAAATCGATAAAAAGTACTGAAATAATGGCAAATGAAATTTATTCACCTAATAATCTCTAGAGAAGTAAAAATATCGTAATTTATTTCTTCTTTGGGTGTGATATGTATGTGCACTGTGGACAGAATATCAGAAAATGCGTTTATTATTAATACGACCGCAGATTATGCATTGCTTGCCATGATACAGTAGTGGCAAAGAAATGAGGTGACACACACACAGCACTCAAAGTAAATTATTCAACTTGCACAGTGCCAGTGGTAAAACCGAAACATATTTTATTAATTACAATATTAAATAGATTTACATTTCGTGAGAAGCGGAATACAATGGGATAGATACACTAGACTAGTCTGGGAGCTGAAGTCTAAGGAGGGATAGAATGGTAGCAGCGTGATTGATTTTAATAATTACGACGAATCCGACATTTTATTATTATATTTAAATGTACTGTTGTACTACAACTCTTTATATGATTATATCTTTCATTAAAATACAATTTATTGACTAGCTTCTTGCATACTAGTTAGTACTTGCCGCGGAGTTATTGTCCCAACTTTTCTATCGAAAAATATTACCGACTAAAGGTTTGCTTTATTCTTATACCGCTCCACGTGACATCACATCATGTACCTGCTACTTTTCTAAATACGTACCGATTCCTGTTACTACACATCTGCTGAAATACATGGCGGCGGCTTTCTGCCATAATAGAATACGTATGTACTTTGTGTATATACACCTCTTTAATAGGAGAAACAACGAAGAGACTAATTTTTACTATCCTCAAAAAATGACACTCACGTTTTGAACGGGTAGTTTGTGCTGTATACTTTAATGTTGCGGTATGCAGAAGAAACTTTGTCACCGCAAGTCCGGCTTCGTTTATGTAAAAACGTTTAAACTTTTAAGTTATGGAAATGCTATTATTGCGAAATGCAAGTACAGCGAATAATGCAACGGCATAATAATACCTATGTCGACCTACGAGTTCCTCGTAGATGTCGACTGTATAAATAACTACGAATTTTATTCAAGAAACTACAGCATTAGCACTCTTGGTAAATTATAATATTATGTCGACGAGCGTGAGAGTGCAAATTGGAATGTTGGAATTTGCTCCTTCCGCCCTTCTGAACTAAATTGAACTGAGTAACAGTTCTCCACTAAACAAGAATTCAAGACCTTCAAGAGAGAAAAACATTTTGGAAAATTTATGACAAGCACATTTTATTTCAACTTGTCTTCATAATGGAACAGGAAAATTGTTGACGAAAAAAAAGAAAATGCAATTTTATTTTAATGTCTAGGATCTGAGGAAATCAGCATAGTTTAAGCATTAATTGAGAAATTGCAGTCAGTCGGACTGTAATTGAGCAAGTAAACCCTGATTATGTCGATCTTTGAGGAAATGCCGCTTTCTAAATGAATATAATAAATAATATATTTATGTGTCACGGAAATATATGGTTTGCTACAAAAAGTGTTGAATCAACAAACTGTTTTTGCAAAATAAATCATTTTATATGCACTCATAACGAGTTATAAACGTTTTAAGTTGTAGTATAGTGATGATAATCATTGCAATGACCAAGAGACCTCTCTTGCAAAAAAAATGTGCTGGGATTGGTGGTTCGTATACAAATATTATGTAGTTTTTATATTAAGTATGGATGTCAGCCCATATAGCAATCTGTGCAAAATACGTTCAGACTGTGAACCTCAGAGTATTAATGTTGTGATGTGATCATGAAAGAACACAGAAATGCGAAAACTATTTACTTGTACTTTTGGTAACGATCATATTGGTAATTATCCTTGATGAACTCTTTTTAATTATTATTATCCTGTCCTATCCTATATGTTAGTTACCCTTTTTATTAGGTTGTACCACAGTAATAACGTGAAAAGTCAAATGGTTTGAATAATAAAATGATAATGAAAATAGTACTTGACAAATTCAGTCATTGCAAAAACACAAATGTGCGGATTATGATTGTAAGTACTGTTGCAACTTTCACAAGAATGTCAACAAAATATAAAATTGAGAAAATTATGATTGACTAATACTGACTTTAGAACAAACACGAGCTGTACTTCAGTTCCAGCGAAAAAGAAGATTCTACAGTGATAAGTTAAATTTTATGTGAACACTTACAACCTACTGTTTCATAAACGTACTGTTCAGACAGTTTCAAATCGGTAACTGTTTGCAACACTAATCAGACTAGTGTAAAGAACGTCTACTCGGAAGAAAAGATGCAGAGTTAATGTTTAATATTAATGCAATTTGTTATTTCCATCCATATCTGATGTTTTCACTCTACCTCATCCATATAACGATGAGAGATGTGATTTTCATCTCACCTCAAAGCTGCTTTTCCATTTTACAAGCAGCAAATCTGGAAAATTTCCATGAATCTGCGAGTGACAACCCCACATCTGAACGCCAGCACTAACCAAGAAACCACGTTGAATGTTGTGCTCCAGAGTCCTGAAGGACATGAAATGACGTACGACCGTGACCCATGCCATGAGTGACACATGTTTTTAGCTGTTAGTTTTTTTTTTAACTTGGCATGTCATATTGTGTTATGTGCCTACGTATGTAGGTACTCATGTGCACTGTAGAGTAACGTAACCTTACGCATTCTTTTCTCCAATTTACTACTCTTCTTGTGCAAAAATTTACGTAAGTAAGCTCGTTGATTTAATGCAAATTGAGTAATAATCATGCAGAGACTGATCAATGATCAGTGATCATTGCATTGTCAGCAAGACAAACCAAATACATAAAGGCTTTCTTGGTAAACAAATGAATGAATCTAACCCAACTTTTCTCATTATTATTGATGCTTTTTATAAGTTAAAATGGGAGTCAAATAACACCTCCACATTCATAACATTCCAGTTTGTTTTTAGTTTATTTGATTTTGCAAGCTATTTCTGTTTCTACACGTTGGGTTTATCTGTGCGTTCAGAAGATGGATGAGTGTAGTGGAGATGAAATGCTTTGGGAGCCATAAGACCGGAAAATCAAATAAAGGATCATTATTTTTAACCAGCCTAGAAGAAAATGAAAATAATGTCTGCCTTGTTTGACAGATGCTGTTCTTTTTGACTTGCTATGTCTTTCGGCAAATCAGTAGAATATAATACTGTATCCTATCATTCCGCTATAATAGCGCGCTACAAGATGATAGCTCCACGAAATTTGAGCTTTAACTGTCAACTGATAAAAGAACTAGAAGAATTGAGGTATATACATACATTGTATCTGTGAAAAGTACAAATATTGCTGAAGCCCTAATACACGTGTGCAATGGAACAAAAATATAGATTATGCATGGATACCCTACTCGAATTAACACTTATCGTATCGTAGATAAAAACAAAATGACACCATGTAACACCATTATCGACAAGAAATAGTTTTGCTATTTAATGAGGTGGTTAATGAGTATGAGATATTTTTGTCAAGGTCGGAATACCACAAGCAAGAAGACGATGCAAAAGTAACTTGGACAATAAACACAATATTATTAATCTCCCACAAAATATAGATCGCACAATGGACTCCAAAACTAAGATACTTGACAACATTTTTTTTGACTTACAAAATTACAACAAACGACCAAATATGCATTCATATTGCGTTCACTAGACCGATTAAAAAACAATTAAGCAGGTGCCAGTAGACTCCCAGCTTCTTCATTATCTTTCCTTTTCACTATCGCATCATTCAAATTGCCAAGCATTTAAGATTCAGTAAAGTATGGGATAAAAGATGAGACCAGAAATCAAATGAGTTGTTATCACTGAGACATTAAACCATTTAATTTAAGTGGCGGATGAAATTGCATTGATGATAATGTCATTTTTGTCATTTTATCTATTTTACAAATTTTTGCGTCTTGTATTTACAAAAAAAAAGTGTTGTTTCTTTACAAAACTGGTGGCTGCTACAAAACCAAAACCGCTTAACAATAATAAGTATGCAAAATAGCCGTAGAGACTCTGACTCTACGCCAGAGTTCAAATGAAATTTTCAGGAATGCCACAAATCAAATCTCGAAATCAAAATGCGAAAAGCCTAAAAAAAGGAAGGAGGCTTACTTGAGTCAGAAAATTCTTCCATCGGTGTTCACTGATTGTCTTTACAGCAGAAAAATATTTTGAGAGAATTCCCTTTGTTGTCCTGTTACTTTCTGGGCTTCATGGCGAAAATCTTCAGTAAGGGCAAAACGGTTTTTTTATAAAATAGTACTAACTTGACTGTTTTGTATTCCCAATGTTGTGAGTTGAAATGTAATTGATAGTAGCATATATTTCCAAACTTGCAGAAACTTAACAAAAAATAAAACACAGTCAAATTCACTTTTTCCAAGATTATGGAAACTTGCTGTATCTCTTTTGGTGCAAAGATTGTCTCGATAAACACAATTTTTAGCTCGACTAATCGCCCAATAGCCAACACGTTGAAAACGCAGTTTGAGCAGGTTGTCCAATTCAATCAATTAGCTTGTATTCTTGTGTATCTGATTGTAGATCGCGACTTCCAATAGCGGATGAAATAAACTGCGATTTTTCAATATTACTTGGTTCTCGTCCCTTAAGTTGTAGCACCAAAACTCACATCTTCAATAAACGAACGCAGTGAATGATTTAGGCTGGAAATCCATCCACAAAACTGCATCAAAACGGTGAGAAAAGAAAAAACATATAGGTATTTAATTTTGCATGCTTCCAGTGAACTATATTGCGTGTAGTTTTTACATGCTAATTAATTTTATTGCTATTATTTTTCTTTTACCTCAGTGACAACTCCTGCTTCTCTCCTGTACTAATAACCAGCACAAATGTCTCCAAAACTTGATGTTCCAAATTAGCTTTCCTTGTGTTGCTGATTTTGAGCACTGAAAAAAATGCAGGCACCAAAGGTAAAATTGCTTGTATAGTATTCTATTTAGCTGCAGCCAGCCCAATGACTTCTCATAACCACAAGTATAAAGTTACGATGCATAAAATCTGGAAAGTTAATGTGTAGTTGGGTTTTTTTATCGTTGCATGAATTACTAGAATAATTATAATGTAACTTCAGCTCGTGGCAACTGCTGAGAATCGTTCTCCAATTCATCTGTGACCAACACAAACTCTGAAGGATTTCTTAAGCGAGTAAGTAGTAATTTACAGTTTCTAAAAAGGTCCTTTAATTTTTCTTCTACGAATACTTCCATGAACATGAAATCATAACAAATTATAATAATGATTCTCCACGTGAAACTTTTCTAGTTTGGTGTGCACTTTCTAAATTACTCCTCACATTCTTATGTAAGCAGTGGGAGAAGGAGCTGCTGATATTTGACGTGTATGCACGGTAAATACAGAGGGTTTCCAATTTCCAAAGTTGAGTTTTGTGTTCCCGTGTTACACAGTCAATTATATGTCTATAGTCCATGTGCGAACATTACGTGTAAGGAAGAGGAAGTTGATCGATCGGAAAATTTGGCCGATGGCCTCCGCGTCTTCTTTATGAACCACAGAACATCAGTAAAAGTATGCCTTTGTTAGTCCACACTACGACGTATGAAAAAAAATTATGCTTCTAATTTGCAATCAGTAGTAGAGGTGAAAGTAAGTTTGGGAAAACACCACTCGCGGAATGTAAACCGTTAAGGTGTAGTTACGTTGAGGTTCGTTGCCAAACTGCTCACTTTCTCCTGAAACATCAACAATACACAGTTAATGTTGTTCAGTGTGTGGTTATATACATGCATGACTACAGACCAGACCATCCTTCTTTAACCATCTTTGTCATTGATTCGTTAATTTGATGAGCTTCGCTAACTAGAATACATAACTAAACTTGGCCAACTCCATCAAATTATAAATTAGTGGAGGGATTGACAATTTGGATTTTATATGATGAATGATAAGTGATTCATGGATAACAGCAATCAAAATAATATGATTTTTTCCTTCTCTACTGGACTATATTATTCTCTTTCAGTGTGTTCATTTGGAAGTCCAGTCGTCTAGTTCTAGGTTTAATGCACTGAACTGACGCTTCCTATACCTCGCAAACTATCTGCTGCTGAATTGAAGGACAATCGACCAGTTTTTTTTGCAATCTATTTTTTTGTATTTTTTATACCTGCCCAACTCCTGGCTCAATTTCATTTTAGTGGAAAACTTTTTTCATATGAATATGGTAGTAGCTAGTGAGTACGTCAATTTTACAACTACACAGGCAGACAGACACCTTCCATACTCAACATGTTTATCATGACCAGACTGCTAAAACTGGAAACTGGAACCTGGAACATGCTTTTTTGCCCTCATTTGTACATACGTAGACTTATCAAAAGGTATTAAATAGCGTTAGCATAATATTTTATAGCTGTGTTGTAGAGCAAAAAAATGTTTCTGGGTTCACTGACAACTCGCATCATAATGATAGCTTCTGCTGGCTGTACTGTACGAGCTGAAGACATGTTCTGCCTCCTACTCATATTGTATTACCCTACCTGGTTTTCGTCGCCTTAATTTCATTTTATTGTAAGTGATGATTTGATTACCTTTTCAAGTTGAAGGACCTTCCCCTGACTCCGCGTGCTTCAGCTGTATTTTTGTTTTTTTCGGAATATACACGATTGTATGTCAACCGAGAAAGAGCATGGAAGTCACTGTAACACAAGCGGTGTTGAGCATGACATCCTTCCATGAATTTCTGTTATACAATTACAAAACAAGCTTGCTTTCAACAACACTGTATAATTAAACACTTTAGTATTATTGCAACCATAAAAAATCTCTCTATTATGAAACATACTTGCTCTTATTTTCTGTTTTATGCATTCTGTAATTTGATACTGAGATAACGTTTAGTGTCAGTAAATACGAACAGAAGTGAATATGGCACATCTAATTAAATAAAAGGAAAAACTCGTTTATCAGTTGATAAACTTCCCGCAAGCAATAACATAAATGTTGACATTTGACACTGAAAAATGTCTTTGTATATGAGCGTTATAGTAAAAACTGAAAACTGCCCTGCGACATGACACGACACAGCATTTTTTGTTGTCGTGTTGTAGTACATGCGTTGCATTGCATATGCGGATTGTTGACTAACGTAATGCTGTATGTTGTATGGTACTTATGGGTCAAATTTCATTACACATCTTAATCTTGAAAATTTGAAATTTTTTGAAATCGTTATCACACGCGCATATACAAATTGACAAAATAAATGTAACCGAGCATAAGTTCATGCTCGGCAGTTTGATTTTACACTTAAAACAGTGTTAATTGGAATTGCGTACTCAGTAACCCGCAAAACTCTAACCCTGTTTATTATTCAGTTTCACTATGAATTATAGAATTTTTACACAACTTCTGCATGCATTCTCATTTTTCATAACAAAATTGTAAATTTTATGTGTAATTCTGTCGTTAAAGGAGCGTTCAAGGTGACGGGTCTTTTTAATTTTCCTTATCCGTTATTATTATACCTCAAGTAATTTGTTATTTTAGTTCAGTTAGTCAAATGAGATAATTTGATTAAAACAAAAAACGTATAAAAAATATGCTGTACTACCATGTATTATTTATACTATATTCAGTGATTTGTGCACATCAGTAAGCTTGTGTATTGAAAAAAAAGTTTCTCTTTAATAGAAATCATTGATTCAATCTTTAAACTGTTTGCTCTTGTATGCTGCATTAACTTGTTGAGATTACTTTTGTTACAGTATACAGTTAAGTAAGACAGATCGCACTAGTGCTTTATTTTCTGCTAAGTAAACATGAAAATATGAACAATAACTGCATACGATGTAAGCCCACCTTTATAGCGCAGTTTGCAGCCAAATTAACTTTGACTTTAACTTTGACGCATTTCTGCAGTGATTGCTGTCTATGCAGCAAAATATGTGTATCGATTGTGTCACAATAATGTACACACTTACTGACAAGTGATAATGTTCGTCCATAAACTAATGTATTTTTTAAAATATTCACTATCACTCAGCCACCCTCACCAATCAAATTTATGAATGGCTCAACTTACATGCAATATAGTTCAAATTGCTATAAAAGACGTCCAGAGAACACTTGACGGTAGGTTTGTTACATTCAGATATTTTTGACAATTATTATTTAGCAAACATAATATTTATCGCACTAGATCGATAGTTTTTCTTGGTTTTTAAAATGTTTGAAACCTATTTTCACTTTAGGCTATTTTTTACCACAGCATACCAAAGATATTTCGAAAGAGCAAAAACACAAGAATGGGTGCATAATATTTATTAGTGTATGTTTGTATTATAATGTATATCAAGTTAATCGAATAGCAAGAATCACCGTACCTGAAGCAGTTTGTTGATGATGATGTTATGAATGTTCTACTAGTTGTAGTAGTAGCAGTAGGGGTAGTATAAACTTGTGGAAATTAGAGATGTAAATGTGTATTTTTTAAAGCAGATAAACACAAATGGACGGAATATTTATGCCTATAGATGCAAGTGTGTAGTAAGTAGTAGTATCATGATCATCATATGCGAGAAAGGAATGGATCCATTGACACCAGCAACAGCAGCAGGCACAACAGCTCTCTAAAAAAGAAGAGTACAACGAACGAAGGTACGTAAAACACATATAACTTTGTTTTTTAGCATAAATATAATAATAATAGATAGATGTGTACTGTGTGAAGATGTAACTGCAAGTTTCGTGGTACATCATATAAGAAGATAATAATAACATGCTATACCCACATAGAGTCTACATGATGTTCCTTTTGTAGGTGCGTATGCACATGTAAAGGAAAACTGACTTGCAGCGACGACGAGGAATCATAAAGGCACTTTTGTAAAAAGCAACAAGCGATGCATTAAAGCCAAACAGCTAACTTTAATGATTATGGTGAAAACGGATATAAAGAGTATGACTTGCTTGTGTGGTGGTGGTGATAGATTAAGCAACACTATCATCATGCAACTTGTATATACTTTACAGGTCTGTAATATGCCTGTTTTTTTAGCTTATTCATAGAACCCTGCTAACATTTGTGAGTAATATTCATAGAAAAGTGGATTTGAAATACGTATATATACATATATGAAGTAATCGTTGCAAACAAGAGAGAGAAATAAGGACAGAAAAAGTGGTTTTTGTAGCATTCATGTCATGTCACATGTACATGTAGCTGATAGTTTGTATCTTTAATGAAACATGTATGTAGATATGCAAGTTTAATAAAATTTCAAATGTGCTTTTATGTATGCATATTTACACTATTGTTTGTTATTACAGGAATTGACTGTTGTGCTTAAAACATTTTTTTTATAAATTTTCTTTGCCCATTGCCCGTCAACTCTCAAAAGCAAAAAAAATGCTAAAGAGCGAGAGAGAGAGATTAGAGAGAACGGCTACTAGGAGAAAAAAGACAGATGTACACAAGTAGGCACACGCACACATCAACAAACAACCCATGCAACCGTATCTATTCTCAGACCTTAAGAATGTCTTGCAGCCTTTTATATGTACCTGCCAGTTAAAATTTGACGTACATAGTTATATGACTTGAACGGATACACACTTTCATACTGCATATTATAAGTACCATGCACATAAATGCACAGAGAGTGAACTATTAAATCATTATTACGCTTGTAAAAAATCTTTACACCATGAACGTTGGGATGAATCAACGTTATTGAGAAAGGGAGAAAGCAATTTTAATAAACACTGGTAGATACTTTTTTAAAGCATATGCAAGATTTGGTGGAAGTAAAAACAACGAAGCTATAGTTAAACTTTTATTTAAATTTTTATAATTTAGCATACAGATTCATAAGGAAAGGAACGTAGAGTGATTCAATTTGCTGGTCTCATTCACATTCAATTTTTGAAATTTATAGCTCCACCAATATATTTGAAATTATCATTGGGTTAAAAATCACAAACTGGCTAAAATTTGCAGCGCATCTTTCTGTAATCATCATTCATAATTTTCATTAATGCAAGACGTGTACAACGACAAGCATCATTACAGTTAAATAGAAATACAATAAGAACGTCTATTAGACACCTTCTAAGATAATTAATTGCAATTTAGTTTATAGGGGCAATGGTACATACTTACGTACTTGTGAACATGCCAACTTTGGTGTATTGAATAATATGCTAGCAACTAGACAGGATATTATTTATCGGTATCATTGTTTTGAAAATTTGAACCTTTCCGCTGTTTTCCTGTTAGGTGCTTTTGCATACCCTCTTTGTACCTCAGAAAGGAAAAGATTCTTGCATAGACATTCTTGCTGCAGCATGCATACAAATGACAGCCATGGATGACCTTTCTGTTCTTACAATTAAAATTAAAGTATGATACACCCACTACTAACGTAGCTTAGGTCAGGAAATACGAATATTTTTCTAGACGCATTTCATCATATCGCTATTATTCATATGAATCAGTACTGCATTGCATACAGTGTTACCCTGTACTGTTATTGGAAAGGAAGAATGACATGAAAACAATGGTAGCTCAACCGATTTGCCGAAGAATTACTTCCCATACTACGTCGCATGTAAAAAAAGGTGGATTCTTATTGTTGTCATTCTAACTGCTATTTAAACTTGATGGTAGGTAGCATATTCAATAGATACCACAACTGGTGCCCCAATAAGTGCACACATTGAGGGAGTGTTTCATGGAAAATGTAGGTATAATTTGGGCCTTTTATGAGCAGTAAGTATTTTGCTGTTATGTACAATACCAGAATAATCTGCTTGCACCGACGTCGTGTGTTTTACACGGTAGAGAGAAACAGGGATAGAAACAGGGTCAATGGCTTTGATAGCCGCGGGGTATGAGAAAAAATATGATCATTTGTTTATTACTCCTTCCCTAATGGTACAATCTTAAGCATAAAGAAGACACTTATAGATATGGAGTAAAATATTTCTAACAATATGCATTATGCATCCATATGCACATACAGGCATATATTTACCTGCAAGCAATCATTATGTGGTGCGTCATTTGAAAAGTATTTTATTGTATTTATTCTGTACATTCCACCAGTCAAGACATTTCACATTAGGGTAGTAAAAATCTCTCATTTACTGCACTTGTTTGCATAGAATATGATGGGACAATTCATTGTAAGTACACGTGTCTAGAAAGAAAAAAAATTGGAAGGTTTACATCCGAGCTTCTTGACTGCATAGTAATATTTAATTTAGTCACAATTTTATTTTCATCATATGTATTTGTGTTATAGTCCGTATTGATTTCTCACTAAATGTAAACTTTGTTTTGCACATATTTTTAATAAGCATACAGAATTGCTAAGTATATGATTTCAGTTGTGAAAAAGTTTTCTCAGGTAAAATATACACCATTAAAGCTCGTCTTTTTGAATGGGACTTGATTCATTCTCGTTTATAAGGTGATTTATGAAATCCGCTTTATCATATTCCATCAGAAACAGGCCTTTCCAGAATTCAACTCTTTCGTGGAATGGCTCCGATATATGAATAGGTTTTGATAATTCACCTATCCTATTGTAGATTAGTGGTTCACGACCTTCAGCCATCCCATTAGTTACTTTCTCCCAGTTGTTGAAAAATGGAAGCCTTATATATATTTATTGGAGCTTGTAAAATATTCACACACTTTAAAAAGATGCAAAAGTTTTATAATTGAGCGCGTACCCGTCATTTATAAATGTGTAAAATCCACCAACAAGACGTTTTTCAAATTTTACATGTTCCTCTCCGGTCGTTTCATTGAAAAAGGGTGTATCGAAAAGATATTGCAATTGATCATAATGTGATGGACCTGATGTTAGTCGAATGTTTAAACATTTCGTTAAAATATGTACATATGTTTTTGCTAAAAAAATTCTTGTAGTAGAGACTTTTAAAATTACCAAATATATGTGAGCTATTGTATCCAAACAGTCCATGAATTGATTGTTCAGGAAGGTAGTCAAACCAATACAAGTACAGCTCATTGTGCCGACCCATTAGTTTGGCGGAGTGATGAAGGGGAACAAAAAAATGTCGATCCGAGTATAAATTTGTTAGATTATCAAATTGATGATTTTTGTCCACCAATTTATTTGATTGATTAGTTTTGTCATCTCCTAGAGGGAAGTAATAGTTTCTTACAGCCTCAGATATGCTACGTGGGTCAATTGAACTTTTCTTATAGTACAAGGAAATGGGTCCAGAACCAAACCATTCCATATTAAACACCATTCTAAGCATTGCTTGGTGGCCAATATCTACACAATTCATCAATTAATTTCATTTTCTCTCTTCAACATTGAATTTTTCGTAAAATCAGGTATACTACTATTTGAGACGAACCCATGGCATATAAAAGTCCTTCGTGAGAGTTGACACCCATAACTATTGGTAAATCACGTCCCCAATAATTCCCCTCTGCAAGAATGATGTAAGGATCTTTACTCAAAAATCTATCTTCACTGTTCCCAAACATTTCAACTGATGGACCAAATGGAACGATAGGGTCCAAGAACCATTCCTTTGGAGAGTGTGAACCAAAAGTTTTCATTAAACATTTTTAATATGACCAGTGCCTCTGTACATTTTTGTTATTTTTAAATTAATGCTTACAGTCATCTTTGGAGTTTTTTGCACAATAATAACTGCATCCTTCCCTGCTACACATGTCCCAACTTCAGTGTCATTTCCACATTGGAAGTGTTTCGCAATCTTCAGCATTCTTTCTTTGGAATCTTTCATCAGGACCCACGGCGAAATAGCTGTGCCGCTTGAAATCACAGCTCTGTGAAAAAGTCCTGAGCATAAAATAGAATTAGGACTTCAAATGTTCCGGTGAGAAAATCACATAAAACGGTGTACATTACCGCGAGAGAAATTCGACAAGAGATGCAAATGAACCGACACGCCTCCAGCGTTACTTCCAGCTACTGTAATTTTGTCTTTGTCGCCACCAAATAAATGGACGGTTTTATGAACCCATTCTAAAAGAACTTTCTGGTCTTTTAATCCTTGATTTCCATTGTAGACCCCATCTTCAGAGTTGAGAAAACCGAGTAACCCCAACCTGTAATTAAAGGTAACAACTACAACGTCATAATCCATGAGCTTGCTGACTCCATAGTCGTGACCACTTTCCGACTGGAAATTTCCGCCATGTATCCAAACCAGAACTGGAAGTGCCTGTTTCGACTGTTACAATGAATTAGGTTGAAAATCAAAAAAAAAAAAAAAAAAAAAAAACAACTATGCAATTATTTGGAACGGTCATCTAGACATGATTTTGTTCACTGTGTTGACACATCTCACACACACACATGCCGTGATTTTCTACCTACGTTAATGTCACTTGAAGCCACCTAGATAAAAATAGAAATACGCATTAACAACAAATTAGACATTAGACATTATGACTGGTATTTGTAGAAAAGTTGATTGCACACGTTTGCAAAAAGACAGTCTTCCTCTCCCTGGACCCTCAACTCATCCCATGATGCATCTTCAACTTCATCGGGATCAAACCATGGATCTAGCTGGGGACAAATACTTCCATACTTTGTTGCATCTTTCCCCAACGGTTTCCAAACGTCATCAAACAGACTTGTTGGCTATTTTAAAGGTGTATACAATGAAAACGAAAACTGCCTTTGCTTCTTTTTGTGTTTTAATTTTGCTGTGATTCTTTTTATTTTAAAGCAATTTACCCACTTTTAGCCTTAAGTTTCCAATAGGTGGCTGTTTTTAGGAAACAAAGATGATATGTATCAAATTTTTTGAAATTCTCTGCTATACATAAAATGCTTTGTTTGCATTTTATTCACACTACCTGTGCGTATCGGAGTCCTCTAAATTCTACGTAAGGTTTCTTTGAGTAATAAGATTGTAACGATACTCCTTCCAAACTATTGCCATTTGGTAACTGAAGAACATTCGGAATATTATCTATATCAGCCAGACAATGAAAGACAAAAGAAAAAATTATACACGTGTAGGAAAAAATGCTCATTTTTAAAAAACCTCTTCCCAAGATACACCTCCAAATTTATTAACTTGTGATTCAAAACTATCAAAGAACGAGCACGGCTTAGCTATATATTTTACTTAAAACCAGCATTTACTTTTGGAAAGTCTGTCGTGTAATTTAAAAAATAAAACTAATTCCACGTTTTTTTACATTTATTTGCATTGCTACAATTTCATCAATTTATCTTATCAATATCTCGATATTCGCGAGCCTCGTGAGTATCTGCTTGAATGACTATATGAGTGGAGTGGTTACCTCTTATCTTATGTTTGACAAGTGGAGCGTAACCGTAGATGGCATTTTGTGTGTCTTTTACCCATAAAATGAAAAATAGTCAGGCCAATTTCTTTGTTCATTTTTTCGGTATGAATTTTCAGCCCAGTTTTGAAAGTGCAACATGCATGCAGGTATACGTATAGCTGATCAGATTTTCCAGAAAATACAAAATAAAAAGCATCTAAATACATGGGGTGAACTATATGCTAGCCAAATTTCCACATGATACAGCGCAGTATTTGAACCATGCTTCCTATAGATTCCTGTTGATACTATTGCTCCTTTCAGTATTCCAGCTTAGTATTATGTGCTTTTGAGCAAGAAACATAACATCTTATTGTTTTTGTACTTTGCTTACACTTATTTCTAGTTTTGCAAACCACTCAAACATGAATCCCCTCCACAAAGTGCTTCTATTCCTGTTATTATTAACAATTTATGGATCTACATGTTGCTCAGAACCAACTTTCCACAAACAAATTTCCAAGTACAAACAATCGCTAACGTAGGTAGGTACTTTTGCGATGAGCAATCCATTTTGCACTGGAAATCTTGACATACAAAAGTAAACCTTCGTCACGACTGATTAAATTTGGTACTTATTCTCATTTAAAATAAAAGCTATTAGAATGTAATTGGGTACATGTTTCAAAACTGCTAACACATTTTGGTAGGCTGTGAAAGCTAAAATGAAAGGAATAACATGAGTTTGAAGAAACTAGGTTTTAAATTGTAATTGTATTACATGAGCCAAATCAAAAATAAAGAGATAAATTGGAGATTCAAGATGACACGAGCTATCAAACGAACTATTCTTTACCTTGGTGGGGCAGCTTTAGTTGTTCTTGTGATTGACCTGTCCGGAGTCTTTCGTCATCCTTTTGAACGAGATTATTTTTCAGAATTCTCATATCCTTTGGATCTCCCTAATTTTGCATCGGTTGTCAGACGATATGCGTAAGATTTCTTTATTGTGGTATACTGTAACAGGGAACTGGCACAGCTTTCAAACTGTCCTAAGCGACTTTTCATATCATGACAGTAATAGAGCTTAAAGACATTTATGTACATATATACTTTTTTATGGTTCCATAGGAAAAAGGAGCTCACTGCTTATGATCCAATAAATTACAACTATGCAAATTTAAGTTATATCAAAACAGCCAACAGCACGTGCACCGACTCATCATTTCGTCTTATCATCTTGGTAAAATCAGCCCTCAACAATTTTGGCAAGAGATTGGCCATTCGAGCCACTTGGGGCTACCAAAAAAGATTTTCTGATGTTCCTATTAAAACGGTTTTTCTGCTGGGGTCTCCTGACAAAATTCAAAGCATGACTCCTCCAAATTTGCCAAACACCAATGGAAAACCAACAATTACACTAAATGAAGCGATAAACTTGGAAAGTGCCAAGTACAATGACATTGTACAAGCTGATTTTATCGACAGCTACTACAATAATACGCACAAAACAATGATGGGAATGAGGTGGCTTGTTGAGCAGTGTAATCGTTTTCGATATGCGTTTTTTGTCGATGATGACATGTACGTGTCTGTGAAGAATTTGTTAAAATTTCTACGTCATCCTACATCATACCCAGAATATTGGGAAAATCAAAAGAAGATTGATAAGCTTAGAGCTGAAAAGCTCCACAATGACATGCTATACGCGAACAAAATGCGTAAGAATAATAAAAGGAAAACTGATACAATAAAGTCATTACAACATGACAGTGCGGATGGAGAAAATCGACCGGTGAAAGTTTGGAAAAATTCTCCTGTTGACTTTGATATTGATTTGGATGATGATACTCCCTTATATGCTGGATATGTTTATTTCCTTCCGCCGTACCGACATAAACTAGGTACAATCAGCTCTTCAGATTAGCATCATGCACTGTAGCTTATCATCTATGCGTACCTTGTAGAATATGTTAACATGTAAACAATATTATGGACTTAACATTCAGTATATTTTTTGCTTATCATATTTACAGGATCAAAATGGTACTTGTCACTTGACGAATACGCATACAATTATCTCCCTCCGTATGTTCCTGCAGGCGCAGTCTCTTTGTCAAAGGCAACCGTCTTTGACCTTTACTACGCATCCCTGTTCACCAAACACTTACGATTTGATGACGTATTTCTCGCTCTTTGTGCAAGGAAAATGGGGATTGAGCCGTATCATTCAGAGTACTTTCGTTTAAGTTCAAGCTACCCAGTAATGGACCGGGATGATATTCAACTTGAGTACCTAATAGCATGGCATGGATTCGACAATCCAGACACGCTCATGAAATTTTGGAATGCCCAAAAGAGCTTAGGCAATGCTTGAGTTTAAAAATAAATAAAAAATCATGTTGACGCTTAATTTATAGATTGCTGTGGTATGAATATGTACTAAAACAAAAATATCTACATGATGTTTGGAATTGTGTCATATTTATAACATTCCTCGCAAAAGTCTTGATATAATAATATATTATAGGAAATATTCCTGCTTGTGATAACTGATTGTTAGAATAGATTGTGAAAATACCAGCTTTAACATTTTTTATAAAAGGTAACTAATGTTCGTACGAAATGGCTCATATTTGAAATTGTATCAAGTAATTAGTAGTAGCTAGTTATTGATAAATAAGAGGTCTCTATACAAACTTACAAAAAGTTGTTCATTTTTAACTCGTACAAACTAAAGTCATTTTTATTCAATAATGCTTTATGTTTTTTCTAATTTTTGATAAGTAAGAGGTCTCTATACAAACTTACAAAAAGTTGTTCATTTTTAACTCGTACAAACTAAAGTCATTTTTATTCAATAATGCTTTATGTTTTTTCTAATTCCAGTTGTATACGTGTGGGTGAGATTGAAATCACAACTTGGATTGGATAGTATAGTTTGTTATGTGTAATGGCTTTCTCAGGTTTTTTATCTGATGCAACGTATGCGGAAAGCTACATGGTTGTTGTATTGATAACGCTTTTGTTTAAAAAAATACGTTTTTATTTTGAGAACAACGAATCTCAAGGTCCGTCCGAAGCTTTCGATGATTATGTTGGACTGCTAAAGTATAATAGTATTATGTAATGTGAACAGTCGCACGCAACATGCAACAGCCGAATCATTTTCTGTATTGTAGGTATTTGGAATAGGACATTTTTACAACTTGACAAATGAATTTGATTTGCAAGCAACAAATCGTCAGTTCATATACCAAATAAGCCACATTATTTAATTACTGTTATAAATTGCTGCTGTGTGTGTAAGTATTATGTATACTCTAGTAGATTGAATCAAAGAATTGTTT